>JABUQX010141589.1:10000-12500 GCA_015478945.1 Trachelipus rathkii
ACTCAGTATACTCTCCACCCCCAGCTCCTCTTTTATATCATCATTTCTCATTCTATCCCTCCTCGTAACTCCCTTTATGGATCTCAACACCCTTATTTCATATGCTTGTGTCTTACTCCTAGCTTTTGTGGGTAGAGCCCACGCTTCGTGACCGTACGTTAGTACAGGTCGTTGTATACACATGTATATTATTATTTTCACCTTTCGATGGACATTTCAGTCTCGTAGTAACGGATATATTGATTTTAATGCATTATTAAACTTTTCCATTCTACTATTCGATTTTATGTTAATAACATTCCCTGCCCCAAAATAAACTCCAAGGTATTTAAACTGATCAACCTGCTTCAATTCCTGATCCCTCACTCTAATTTTCATTTCCTCCTCTTTACTTACAGCATCACCTCCTTCTTCTCCCCGTTCCTCTCTTCATCAACTCCTCATCCCACATTACAATAAATTCCTGCAGAGTCTCCCTTGACTCTGCCACCTACGCAAGATCATCTGCGTATCCTCTACTTGTCTCCGGACCATTTTACCACAATTATCCATGAACATTATCAACAAAATCGGAGAGAAAACACTACCCTGCTTCACCCCCGTTTCAGCCTCAAACCAATCTCTATCGTCCATCTCTGTCTTCACTTTGCATAAAATATTCATATAGGCACCCTTTATTGCTCTTCTCAGTTTTTCCGGTATTCCATACTCTCTCGTCCCAAGTATACTCCACAGAATCCCCCTTCGGTACACGGTCAAAAGTCTTCTAAAGGTCTATAAATGACAAATACATCTTTCTGATAAAAGCCCAACCCTTTTTACATGCCATCCTTAAAGTGTATATCAGATCGATAATTGATCTATTTGGTCTAAAATCATGTTGCCACTCGTCCATTTTATTTTCTATCCTCTCTCCCAATCTTTTTTCTAGTATTCGTTCATATACATTTGCGATATGTGGTGTCAAAGCAATTCCTCTGTAATTTCGATAGTCAGACTTATCAACTTTTTTTAAAAATTTTTGCATATTGCTGATCTGTTAGTGTGAGTGTTTGTGAATTTGCCATTTCATTGTAGATTAATAATTAATCATCGAATATCGATATATCGGTCTTTCGATAGTCAAAAATATCAAACTTCATTTACGATAATTGGCATGTCTTTCTATAGTTTTATTTTAAGGGTTTTTAGCGTATATTTTGTGCAAAGGTTTTCCGCGTTTTATAGATTACGAATAAAGGTAATTATTGTATGTTTCCGCTCAGCCAGTCGATACATCGATAACATTAATATTTTTTTTTTTGATAATCGATTATCGTAAAAACATTGATGTATCGTTTGACTGAGCTGAAATATACAATTAGTAGTATAAGTGTCTCACCGGAGCTTAAAAATAGCCCAGTATTTAAAAAAAATATTTCTGGCTTCCTTGGACGTCAAATGATTATATATATATATATATATATATATATATATATATATATATATATATATATATATATATATATATATATATATATATATATATATATATATATATATATATATATCTCTCTTATATGTATAAAATAATATATATATATATATATATATATATATATATATATATATATATATATATATATATATATATATATATATTTATAGATATATATATATATATATATATATATATATATATATATATATATATATATATGTAATTCCTATAGAGTGACTACTGTTCCAGTGGGAGGGGCTCTCTAGGAGTGTTGAGTGAAGTGAATTCATTAACTAGGCAATTCTCTCTGGAATGGAGGAGTACATTCTATATTCTTTCCCTTCAACTGAAAATAACAAACCTTAGTTTAACTTTTCTTGCTCTCGTGTTATTCGCCACAGGGGGCGCTGCATTCAGGATTACCGTCGTCTTCGAACTTCAGAAACTCACTCAACTTATATTTCACCCCGGAATGAGAGAGAGAGAGAGAGAGAGAGAGAGAGAGAGGAACTTAGTATCAATGAGAATGTACTCTGAATGTAGATAGAAATAAGAGAGAGAGAGAGAGAGAGAGAGAGAGAGAGAGAGAGAGAGAGAGAGAGAGAGAGAGAGAGAGAGAGAGAGAGAGAGAGAGAGAGAGAGAGAGAGAGAGAGAGGAACTTAGTTTCAATGACAATGTTTCTCTGCATAGTTAGAAATAAGAGAGAGAGAGAGAGAGAGAGAGAGAGAGAGAGAGAGAGAGAGAGAGAGAGAGAGAGAGAGAGAGAGAGAGAGAGAGAGAGAGAGAGAGAGAGAGAGAGAGAGAGAGAGAGAGAGAGAGAGAGAGAGAGGAACTTAGTTTCAATGACAATGTTTCTCTGCATAGTTAGAAATAAGGAGAGAGAGAGAGAGAGAGAGAGAGAGAGAGAGAGAGAGAGAGAGAGAGAGAGAGACTCCATTCTCCGTGACACTAAAAAACTCTTCTCCTTTAGAAAATACAATGATCTTACGGCTTCATCTTCCTCACGTCCTTTGTGGCAT
>JABUQX010141590.1:0-5000 GCA_015478945.1 Trachelipus rathkii
TTTATTCATTATGTAGATTTAAAAAAAAAATTGGCTTGAGCGTAACTGGAAGGGGATAATCGACATGAGCCTTCATATATATATATATATATATATATATATATATATATATATATATATATATATATATATATATATATATATATATATATTTATATATATTATTATTATTATTATTATTGTGTGTGTGTGTGTGTATTATTAATATTATTATTATTATTATTATTATTATTATTATTATTATTATTATTATTATTATTATTATTATTATTATTATTATTATTATTATTGTGTGTGTTATTATTATTATTATTATTATTATTATTATGTATGTATTATTATAATAATAATAATAATAATAATAATAATAATAATAAGCAAGAGGAAATCTTCTCTGAACATTGACTTTATCTGTTATTAATAAAGAAACGTAGGTCTTCCAGATTTTTAAATTTGTTGTTCCTTAGATAAGCTTTTAAAGCTATTTTTAAATCTCCACTTGCTTTCATTATACACTACTTTAATTATTTTAATTATATAAAGATAAATATCACTTTAAGTAATGTAAACAAGATCTTTGATAACCAAAGAAATGAAAGTTCAATTTAAATCTTGCCAAGATGCTGTAAATCCTTTTGATACATAAGAGAAACTTGTCGTATATATATATATATATATATATATATATATATATATATATATATATATATATATATATATATATATATATATATATATATATATATATATATATATATATATATATATATATAGTGTACGATTTTTCTTTTACGTCTGGCAGGACAGGTATGTTTGCTGGCCTGACCATTATAATACTATAGGAGAAATTAAATTCTTACGTACGCCGATAACAAAGAAATTCACTCTTAGGAATAGGGTAGGAGCGAAAATTTCCAAATTAATTTAATTATTATAACCGTTATTACTAAAGTAGTTGTTTTTTTTTAATTTTTTTTATAAATTAGTTTCTTTTTTTTCACTTTCATATAAATTTACAATTTAATTTATTTTATTAAAGACTCAGAAATATTGGGTAGGAGCTACCTACCCCTACCTACCTATAATACGCCCTGATATATGTATATATACTTATATATATATATATATATATATATATATATATATATACTATATATATATATATATATATATATATATATACTGCTATATATATGAGTTTACGGTAGCTCAGTAGATTAGCGAGCTTCCATGGGCTCGTCCTAGATAGTCAGTGTGTATACGACAGTATACAAATTGAGGCTAGAACGGAATCTGATACCTGAACGGACACCAAAAATGCCGATTGTTGGAATTTTCTGGAAGCAGGATTTTTTTCAGGGGTGGAGGGGGTGGGGTGAATTGTGGGCTGGAACTGCAGCCCTCTGATATATATATATATATATATATATATATATATATATATATATATATATATATATATATATATATATATATATATATATATATATATATATATATATATATATATTATATATAAAAAGAAAGAAACATCATATATATCGATGTCTATTTATACCTGAGAGTGAGCTCAGGGTCTCCCCCCCCCGTTCGATAAAAAAAAGTAAACAGCGATAAATTAGAAAAAGGAAGAAACGAAAAAAACAAGGATTTAACAAATGTCAAAATTGTTTACATTTATTTCAAAATTTGCGTCATGTTTAAATGTCTATACAACAGAAGATGCACGTGATGATTCATGATGATGTCGTAGAAATTGCTTTCTTTCTATTTTTTACATGAATGAAATCATCAATAATTTCATCAAAATTTAAATTATTCAAAACTTCATGCTCAATCGAAAGTAATGCGAATGCATTCAACTTTTCTTCGCCCATCGAACTTCTTAGATAATTTTTTATATATTTTATTTTGAAAAAGATCTCTCATCCTTAACATTCGTGCAAAACAATGACAAATAAATTTGGAGAAGAATTTCAAGATTTGGCATAATACAAATTAAGCCATCCTTTATAATTGCTGAGTACATTGAAGAGTAGGAAAACGTTGACTTATCAAAATTAAAATAATCTTTTGCGATTTGGCATTCTTCGATCAATTCATTCTCATTCAAATCATTCGAATAGAAAGCAGCAATTTTTTTTCACGATTCTGATATTTCATCACAATTTAACTTGTTTAAATTAATCAAAATACAACTGCCAGGGTCTTTTAAGGGACCAAAAATATTCCTCCCTTCCCCAAATAGCACTGCAATATCCTGGCACAACATTCCAATATTTCAACAAATCTACCCACGCAAATAGTATAAAAATAATGCGCAAGCTCAAAAAGACAGGAAATTAAATCAATCCCAAACCCATTTTCTACACAAAAATAACTATTCTTATCAAAACCTTAAAAAACTCCCCAGCTTCAGGCCCGGACAACATCTCTAACCTTCACATAAAACACTTTGGACCTTCCGCTATATCATTCATTACAAATATCTTCAACAAATCCTGGTCTTTTAACTATATCCTTCCACACTAGAAAAAAGAACACTATCATGACCCAAATTAAAGCCCAGAAAAGATCCCAATTTTCCTTCTTCTTTACTCCGATCTGTATTCCTATTTCTTGTGCAAACTAATGGAGAAGATCATGCTCACCAAATAAAACCAGTTTTCACTCTCCAAATCATAACATGGCTTTAAAAATCTCACCCTACCTCAACAGCCTAACAAATATCACACAAAACATCGTAAACGGGTTGAACAAGACTCATCCCACAGAACAATACTCCTGGCTATTGACATCAGTAAAGCTTTCTAGACACATACTCATTCAAAAAATTCTAAATTCACCCTTCCATAACAATTACAAAAAATGGTTATCCAATTTTATATCTGGACGCACTGCTCAGGTATCCAGCAAACTTCAAACCTCTAAAACTGTAAAACTAAGAAATGGAGTCCCCCAGGGAGCCATCCTGTCTCCATTCCTTTAACCTTACAACTGATATGCCTACCCCCAAACTCCTATTCAAAACTAATAACCTACGCAGATTACATAACCATAACCACATCAGACCCTCAGTACCCACCCACACAAATCTCTCAAATTTATCTAAATCACCTAGAAGCTTGGTTATCTTCAAACAGAATGTCGGTCTCTGCCGAGAAATCATCTATAACCTTGATCACCACAGACAGACACCAATCATCCTTTCACCCACAAGTAACTCTAAATAACTCCATCAGCAACCTAAACAAAACACCTAAAAGTACTGAATAATGTTCGATACCCTCTTCCCCTTACACCTCCACATTCAAAACATCATAAGTACAGCAAGCAAAAATTAAATGCACTACGAACTCTATCTCAACACAACTTCAGAAACAAAACAATTACGGCACAACTACAGTCAACTACGGATCAGCAGTGTGATATCCTTTAACTTCATCTACTAATAGAATTAAATTACAAAATACTGCCCTACGAACAATCACAGGTTGCCTAAAACCACCCCTACCCAACACCCACACGAGGGAACAAAAATTCTTCCCATTCAGAATCATCTGGATATGATAGGAACACAATCCAGCACAGAGCTCTTGACCCTACCCACCCATGCCGTAACTACCTTCAAGGCACACTATACATTGTTTAAGTCCACCTTCCTCTTCCGCTGCCTTCTACTACGGTGATCCCTTTAGAGCCATCCGCCCTACCCCAAATAAAACATCTTTCCTAAAACATGTTCATGCTCGCTTTACACAGCAATACCTCAGCGATCGCTTACCAAATCACCTCATAAACTCCCGCCCCCCGAAATATCTTCAACTCCAAAACCCACCCCCACGAAAGATGCAAATAATAATAATAATAATAACCAAAAATAATAATAATAATAATAATAATAATAATAATAATAATAATAATAATAATAATAATAATAATAATAATAATAATAATAATAATAATAATAATAATAATAATAATAATAATAATAACACTGGTCAACATATTTGTAATTTGAAAAAAATTTTCCTAGCTCAAAATAGAAAAACTTTACTAATTTTTGGTCGAGAAACAAATTTGATAATAATTTTTATGTATTAGCTCTGGTTTTGAAGATATTTACATATTAAATAATAACATAGAACTTACATGTTAACTATCAAAAAGATATCAATTGAAGCTCTTTAATATCATAAAATAAGTACACAACTACCAAAAATATAAATAAATTTTATGTGACATTAATTATTATATTTTGCCTATGTGTAATGTTTAACTTTTCATGTCATTATAATCAGTAACCTCACATTTTAATATTTAATCTCTTGAATGACATCTCTTTGCTACTCGCTTGTGAATGGTTTCTGGGGCGTCTCTTGTCACTGTCCAGCAATAGTCCGCAAGCATGGAGGCGTTCCATTTACCTTGATACCTTCTTTCCATTCTAGATATATCTTGATGAAATCGCTCACCATGTTCGTCGCTCACGGCGCCACAATTGTCAGGGAAGAAGTCCAGGTGAGAATGTAGGAAATGGATCTTGAGTGACATGTTGCACCCTAATTGACGATACGTTTCTAGAAGTGTATCCACAATATCAACGTAGTTATCAACCCTACGATTTCCTAGGAAGCCATGAACAACATCTTTAAATGCTTTCCATGCTGCTTTCTCATGGCCAGCAAGAACTAGCTCAAAGTTAACATCCTTAAGAAGTTTACAAATTTGCGGCCCAACGAAGATGCCTTTAGCATCACTGAGTTTTGGAAATTGTTTTCTGAGGTGCTGAAAACCTTCTCCATCCTGGTTCATTCCCTTCACAAAGTTTTTCATGAGCCCAAGTTTCATGTGTAAAGGTGGCAAAAGAATTTTGTTTCTGTCTACCAGAGGAGGATGCTGGACATTTTTCTCACCTGGCAAGAGATTTTCCCTAGCTGGCCAGACCTTACGTTTGTAATGAGAAGACCAATCCCGACAATCCCAGTTACCGAGGAAAC
>JABUQX010141590.1:15000-22726 GCA_015478945.1 Trachelipus rathkii
CAATACATTAATAATAATAATAATAATAATAATAATAATAATAATAATAATAATAATAATAATAATAATAATAATAATAATAATAATAATAATAATAATAATAATAATAATAATAATAATAATAATAATAATAATAATAATAATAATAATAATAATAATAATAATAATAATAAGCAATTATATAGATGATATCTTAATTTAAAGATGTGTTAATAACAATATTTACTTTCCCTTTAGTTTTAAACTTAATTTTTCTCTTGAAACTTTTCGTAATAAATTTCGATTTTTATTTTTATAAGATTTTAGTGCAGTTGATCAAATAAATTTTTTTTCCATTGTATGACGACATTTTAAGTACAAAAAAAAAAAAAAAAAAAAAAAAAAAAAACGTTAATGTTTGATAAAAAAAGGTTTTAGAAAAAAAAAAGTTAAAAATAAAATACTCTATAAAAATTAAATTCCACTTCTAAACAACAAGAGTAAAACTTCATTTTATTCATTTTATTTTTCATTCTTAAACTTTCCTTTTTTCTATCTATCTATCTATCTATTCATTTAAGTTTTTTATTTCGTTTTATACATATATTTTCCCTTTTCCTCAGCGGTGAATGGGTTTTAAAGCCGAGGGTTCGAACCAGGTGGGTTAGAGAGGGAGGGGAGAATGGTGCTAATTGAGAAGGGCATCTCAAAACTACATTGGACAGCCTCTTGATGGGAAAGACGCTCCAAGTCACTCCCAATTTAGTTTAGACAACTGGGGAAGAAGAACTTGCCTTACGCAGAAGGAGAGAAGAGAGAGAGAGAGAGAGAGAGAGAGAGAGAGAGAGAGAGAGAGAGAGAGAGAGAGAGAAAGGGAAAAAAATGACATGAGTAGAAAAGATGAAGGTTATCCTTAAAGAAGGAGAAGGAAAAAATGAGGAAAATAGGAACAAGAATTTTTGAAAAAGAAGAAGAAACGAAAGATAAAAAAAAAAAAAGATTGGGTAATAATAATAATAATGAAAAATAAATTTTATTAAGGCGTGATAGTAAAAGTGAACAATGAAAATTTAAAAGAAAATGTTTAAAGGAAATGAAACTTAAAGTTAAAAATCTTTAAATAATAATAATAATAATAATAATAATAATAATAATAATAATAATAATAATAATAATAATAATAATAATAATAATAATAATAATAATAATAATAATAATAATAATAATAATAATAATAAAAAAAAATATATAAAATAAATTTAAGAAGACAATTTCAAGATTCAAAAAATATAATTTTATAAGAGCTTAATAATATATATATATAATTATAATAATAATAATAATGTATGTATATATATATAATATAAATATAATATATATATATATATATATATATCTATATATATATGTATATAATAATATAATAATATAATAACAATTTAAAAAATATAATATATATATATAATAACATAATATATATATATATATATATATATATAATATATATCTGGCTCCTTTAACTTTATAAATCGATGGGTCTAAGTTATGTATATATGTATATAAGAATAAATATAAAAATAATGTTTTATAATAATAATAACTTATATAATAATATAGATAATATATATATATATATATATATATATATACATAATAATGTTTGTATATATATGAAATAGTATTTAAGTACAACATAACTTATATATATATATAATATCTCATATATATATATATATATATATATATATATATATAAGCTTTTGCTTGCCTCGGACCTGGTCATGACTTATATCTTTCGGCGACATTGTATGAATCGTTTGGGTACATGGAATGTTAGAAAAATAAATAGTGAGCACAAGAGGAGATAGGTGATGGATGTATTTAGAAAGGGTAATGGAATTGCTTGCTGTGACTGAAAAAAAGATGAAGGGAAGTGGCGAATACGAGTGGAGTGCGGTGAAGTGTGTGTGTGTATTGGAGTGGAGAGGAATGAGGGGGGGGAGAGAAGGAGTTGCAATTCTGATGAGTGACTTGTCGCACAGAGCTATGGTGGATTTTGTTTGTCTGAGTACTAGAATATTATTGGTTAAATTTAAGCTTGAGAAGGAAAATGTATGTGTGGTTATAACATATGGTCCATCTGAGGATGATGTTGAGGAAGAGTGTGACTTTCTGTTATAATATGAATGATGTTTTAGATGGGGTGAGTAGGTCCTTCAGATTGACTGTATTAGGCGACTTAACTGGTTTAATAAGTGATCAAAAAAGGGATAGTATAATAGGTGCTTTTAGGGTTGCGGGAGAAAATGAGAATGGTTATTAAGGTGATTTGATTTTTGTGAGGGGGGAGGTATGTAGGTTAGGTTAGGTTAGGTTAGGTTAGGTTAGGAAGTGGGAAAAACTAAAACTGAGAAGTTAAGTGAACAAGGTTATAAGGAAAAGTATGTGAGAGTGCTTGTAAATAAATCAATTGAATATGAACAACAAGATGAAACCGAAAAATCTGGACGCAATTGACGGAAGCCTTTGTTAGTAGCGCAAGAGAAGTATGTGTATCTGATAAAGTAGAAAGTAAGAATGTCAATAGTGAGTGGTGGAATGAAGAGGTGATGCAAGCGGTTAAAAGTAAAAAGAGGCGTGGTTAAATGCACTATATGTCAATGATGAGGTCCTAAAAGAAAGCTGCATGGAAATAAATAAGGAGGAAAAAAGGAAGACTGAAAGTTGCAAACGTTGGTGGAAAAAAAAGATCTAAATGAGTAGTTTAGATGGAGGATGAGTGGGGGCTTACAAGGAAATATTAAGCTCCTCAGGAAGGAAGTGCGAAAGGTTAAAAAAGAGAGTAATAATAATTATGGGATGAGAAAACCGGGAACTTTAAAAACTATTCTTGAAGCGTTCTTTCTGAACGTGGATGGCTTAGTGGATAAAGCTCCCGGTCACTGTTACTCAGCGACGCGGAGTCCAGTGTTTTGAATCCCGCTGATGGAAAGTAAAATTTCCTTTGACTCATTATTCTTGTAAGCGGAATCTTCACAGAATAATGAATAGAGAAGGTACTTTCGTGACTGATGAAATGGATGTAAGGAGAATGTTAAGGGAACACTTCGAAAATCTGCATAACATTAGCCTAACATCATATATGGTGCTGGTAGTAGGCTTCTGAATGGAACGAAAAGCATGTATCTCGATAGTGAAGGATGTGTAAAAATGAATGGTTTGAAATAAATGGTTTAATATTAATAGTAGATTGAGGCAGGGATGTGTTATGTCTCCTTGGTTATTTAATTTGTAAATGGATGGAATGATGAAAGAATTAGAGGTAGGGTGGTAGGGTGGTAGGGTGGTAGGATGGTAGGGAAAGATGTTAGACTGATGGAGAATGGAAGAGAATGATGGGTGTCCTGTTTATTGTACGCTGATGATTTGGTTTTGTGCTTGGAATCTGAAGAAAGTTTGAGAGCATTAGTAGAGGGATTTAGCAGGATGTGTAAAAGGAGGAGTTTGAAATTAAATGTAGATAAGAGTAAGGTAATGGTAGTTAGTGAGGAGAGTTGGCGATGTGAAATCATGTTGGATGGTGAGCAATTAATTAGAATAAATATCTGAGTTTAAAAATTTTAAGCTATATGTTGGATGAAAGGGAGAAGATGATGAAGAGTGTAGTAGAAATATTGTGAATGGTAGGAACGTGGCTGATGCAATTAAATCCTTGGTGAATAGAGAGGGGCTAAGTCTCGAGTGAGCTAGGGTTTTTCGTGATGGTATGTTGGTACCTGTGTTAGTGTATAGTAGCAAAACTACTGTGTGGAATAAGGGGTATAGATCTGAGGTACAATGTGTTCAGATGGACAATCATAGAGACTTTTTAGGTGTGAGAAAATGATGGTTGAACGTGTTAGGGGGTTATGTGGTGTGAAGAAAGGGGCAAATGAAAGATTAAACTATATTGTATTGAGATGGTTTGGTTATATGAAAAGGATGGATGATAGTCTGTTGGTTGAGCGGATGCATAGTGGTGAGTGTGCTGGAAAGCCAAAGAGAAAGTGGATTGAGTGAGTAAAAAAAAGAATGTCTGGTAATTATGAATGTGAGTTGGCAGAGACGAGAGGAAAGGTGCATAATAGGAGTGAAAGGCTGGTCTTGTGAAGGGATATGGTTGTGAACGTGGCCCAAGGGATGAACCCTGCATTGACGAGATATCACAGTGTGGGTTCGTCGTGGTTTTGTGAAGACCTAGGGTGAATTTTTTTCACTGCGACGAGCCCTCACTTAAGGGTATGATGTGATGGGACAGGGGCTTTCCTGTAGCATTTTATGTTTGACTACAAACTTCCTGTTTCAAAGATAGGAAAATAACTATTTGTAAAAAAAAAAATAATAAAATATATATATATATATATATATATATATATATATATATATATATATATATATATATATATATATATATATATATATAAATATTTCACTATAGAACCTTATACCATATATATATATATACTCTTTATACTCCTGTAACAACATATATATATATATATATATATCTCACCAGTGAAGTGTTGGGTAAGATAATTCCAATTCGAGACTAAGCGCCGACATGACTCAGTACACGACGTTCGAAGGCGTGTAAGACAAAGAATTGTGTTTCAAGCTTACCGAATACAGTATGGAAGAACAAGGGCAGATGTTAAACCTGGGATAAAAGAGTTGAACAGAGAAACGGTGAGAGTGTAGTAGGAAGTGTGGCACGAACTCTCCTCGAAAAGGTGAGTATGAAACAAAAGTTATATATATATATATATATATATATATATATATATACTATAGTAATAATAACAGAAATAACAAACCTTGTAGTTTATATGTATAGCAGTAACAAATTTAGAACTGCTTTCTTCATATATACCTGTATATAACAACATATATATATATGTATATGTATATATATAATATAATAACATATACATTCTTAAACAACAGTGTATAGCATAACAATAATAACAACATATATATAATATATATATAACATACCTTGAATTGCTGCTGCTGCTATATATATATATATAGCCTTATAACTTATATATATATATATATATATATATATATAATATGCTGTGTGTGTGTGTGTGTGTGTGTGTGTGTGTGTGTGAGTAATATATTTAACTTAGATGAAGTATGATAATGTATATAGCCAACATCATTTTCAAATCTCATGCATCACTAAAACACTGAGATACACCTGAAATAAAACATCCCATTACTCAAAATCACGCACATTTCATATATATACTTCCATACACGGAAAGTCCGATCTCTTTGGATCTCAAAACATTTTCACCGATGATTTTAGAATGCTGTGTTACTGGAGACTAGCCCAAAGGGTCGACACAACATCAAAAAAATTTCCTGTACAGCCCACCTCAGGCGTTAGGTTAGGTTAGGTTAAGTTTTAAGTTAAGTTAGGTTAGGTTAGGTTAGGTTAGGTTAGGTTAGGTTAGGTTAGGTTAGGTTAGGTTAGGTTAAATTAAGTTGTTAGGTTAAGTTAAGTTAAGTAAAGTAAAGTAAAGTAAAGTAAAGTAAAGTAAAGTAAAGTAAAGTTAAGTTAAGTTAAGTTAAGTTAAGTTAAGTTAAGTTAAGTTAAGTTAAGTTAAGTTAAGTTAAGTTAAGTTAAGTTAAGTTAAGTTAAGTTAAGTTAAGTTAAGTTAAGTTAAGTTAAGTTAAGTTAAGTTAAGTTAGGTTAGGTTAGGTTAGGTTAGGTTAGGTTAGGTTTTGTTGGATTCTTTAGAGAAACTCTAAATAGCCAAATTTATTTATTTTTTTTTATTTTTTTTTACAAATGTCTACCCATTTTCTTGTCGACCATTTGTTGGATATAGGTCCATATGATTTGACTGAGTCACTCGTGCTAGACTTTACATACCATCTCAGTTCCCCTTGATTTGATCTTTCCAGCAAGCATTTCTCTTAACAACATTTACAACTTTACATTATATTTCCAACTGTAATCTTTTTTTTATTTTTTCGACACACAAATACCTCACATTCTTTCATTTCCAAACCTAATTTTTTTGTACTCTTAGAATTTAATACCAACGTCTCTCATTCATACAGGACAGTTGGAACAAATATACGCTCAAACAAATTCATTTTTACATTCCTAAATAAATTTCCCCTTTTCCATATTTCTCTAAGAATGGTTAACACTCTTTCACAATCCGCAATTTTATCATCTATCTCTTGTTTTATTATTTCAAGAGCCACAATATTCACTTCTAAATACTTACACGCACACAACTATACACATCCACACCCACACCCACACCACACCCACACCCACACATACACCTACACGAACACTTTACACACACACACACACTTTACACACACACGCACACACACGCACACGCTCACACTTTACACACACACACACACTTACACTATATATATATATATATATATATGATATATATCATATATACCCATATATATATATATATATATACTCTCTTCTAACTAACTAACTATAATATATATATATATATATATATATATTATTTTATCTATCCAATTGGAGGTTTGGTGCGTATCATACACCGGAACAGAAAATGGCAGAAGAACAGGACATTTAATTTGTATACGAATGGTGTTATGAAAATTAGAGGAGTGGGGTGGCAGGGGAAGGTTTTTTAAGCTGATAGAGAATGGAATAAGTGAGGGTCGCTCTACTTGTATGTGGGAGCCGATTTGGATTTTGCGTGGTGAATCTGAAGAGAGTTTAAGATGATTAGGAGAGGGATTTGGTAGAGAGGGTGTGTAAAAGAAGGGTTTGAAAGTAAATGTTGATAAAGTAAGATGACGGCAGTAGAGTGAGAATTGAAGAGAGTCCGCGGTGTGGTCATGTTAGATGGATAGCAACTGGAATAATTACGAGTTTAAATATTTATATATTGGAAAAAAAATGAACGGATGATACAGAACGCAGTAGGAAAGTTGTGAGTGATGGAAGGTGGCTGATGCATTTAAATCACTGGTGGATGTGAAGGGATTACGTCTTGAATACCCTAGGATGTTCATGAGGGTATATTTGTTACCTGTGTTAATGTATAGTAGTGAAACTTATGGTCTGGAATAAGAGATACAGATCTAAGGGCAAAGTGTTGAGATGGACAATCTTAGGGGCGTGTACGTGTGAAGAATTGATAAAGACGGGGGAATAGATGCAATAGGGGTTGTGTGTGGTGTGAAGAAGGCAATAAATAAACGAGAGAACTATTGAGATGGTTTTAGTCATATGGAAAGTATGGATGATAGTCGGTTGGTTAAGCGGGTGTATAGTGGTGAGTGTGCTGGGAATCGACAGACTGGGAGACCAAAGGAAAGTGGATTGAGTCAATAAAGGAAAGACTGAAGGAATGTGAGTCTGACAGAGGCTAGCAGAAAGGAGCATAACAGGAGTGAATGGCAGGGGTTTTGTGAGGAGTATGGTTGTGGGCTTTGCCCAAAGGATGATCCCCACATTGACGAGACTCCACAGTGAGGGTCCATGCAGTCTCATAAAACCTCAGGGTGAATTTTTCTAATTGGGACGATTTTTCATTGGGGTATAAAGGGGACGGTAAAAGGGGGACTTCCTTTTCGACTTGGGGCAATTTTCTTTTACTACTTTTCTGTTCCGGTGTATGCTATGCACCTCACCTCCAATCTGAGGATAGGAGGAAGATACTACTACTACTACTACTACTAC
>JABUQX010141591.1:0-20000 GCA_015478945.1 Trachelipus rathkii
ATATATATTATATATATATTATTATTATTATTATATATATATCTGATATTTTCTAAAATGAAAAAGTGAAATTAATAATATTAAGTTCAAATATATATATATATATATATATATATATATATATATTATATTATATATATATATATATTATATATATATATATATATATATATATATATATATATATATATATTATATATATATATATATATATATTATATATATATATATATATATATATATATATATTATTATTGTTAAGATATATATAGAGATTATAATTATTTTAAATATATATATATATATATATATATATATATATATATATATATATATATATATATATATAAATATATATATTAATATTCTTATTATATTAAATATATATATATATATATATATATATATATATATATATATATATATATATTTATATACATATATTTATATATATATATAATTCTGAATAGTTTTCTAAAATTAGTAAAATATTTTTAATATTAAGTTCAAATATATATATATATATATATATATATATATATATATATATATATATATATAATATATATATATATATATATATATATATATAATATATATATATATATATATATATATATATATATATATATATATATATTATATTCAAATATATATATATATATATATATAAATATATATATATATATATATATATATATATATATATATAGATATATATATATATATATATATATATATATATATATATATATATATATATATATACTGAGTAAGTTTCTAAAATGAAAAAGTGAAATTAATAAAATATTTTTATTGTCCCTTTATACTAACAGCAAATAAAATATATATAAAATATGGTATATATATATTATATATATATTATTATTATTATTATTACATATTCTGAGTTAAGTTCTCTAAAAATTATGAAATTAATGATATATTATTCAATTATATGATATATATATATAGTATATATGTATATATATATATACATATATTATATATAATATATATATATATATATATAATATCTATATATATATATATATCTATAGTTCTAAAATATATATTATTGTTATTATTATTATTATTATTATTATTATTATTATTATTATATTATTATTATTATTATTATTATTATATATATATGATAATATATTATTATATATATATATATATATATATTATATATGTATATATATATATATATATATATATATATATATATATTGAGTAAGTTTCTAAAATGAGGTTAATAAAATATTTTTAATATTAAGTTCAAATATATAAGCATGATAGGAATGAAAGAGGGTTTGATCGTTAAAGGTTTATTATTTTAATTTTATTATTTTATTTATTATGTTATTTATTTTATTATTTATTATCTTATTTATTTTATTTTATTTTTATTTCTTTTTTATTATTTTATTTGATTTATTTTATTTTTATTTTTATTTATATTTATATTTATTTATTTATTTTTTTTTTAATGTTATTTATATATATATATATATATATATATATATATATATATATATATATATATATATATATATATATATATATATATATATATATATATATATATATATATATATATATATATATATATATATATATATATATATATATATATATTTCGAGTGACGTCACGAATCTGAAAAAATCAAAAAAAAAAAATATTTTCTTATTAAGACTAGCAAAAAAAATATATATATATATATATATATATATATATATATATATATATATATATATATATATATATATATATATATATACAGTAAATATTATTATGCGCTATAGTTTTCTTTTTAAAATAAACGGAATAAGCCAAGGAATTATACACTGAAATGCAATTATAAAAATATTCTTTTATTGAGTAAAATTACATCATTTTAGAATTTCATGAACAATAATAAAATCATTGAGTACGAGATTTCTAGTTGGGAATACATTTACGAGATCTTCAAGAGGACGCTTTTTAAGTAAGCCTTGTAAAAAGTAAATGGCATAGAGTTCACATAACTGTGACGGGAAAGATTGTATCGGAAACGTTAAGGTTTTCTTGTAATTAAATTATTTTATTTAATTTTAAGTTTTATTATTTACAATGAAAAAATATCCCTTTGAATTTTTCGTTTCTGAGTCTTTCTTTTACGTTTTTTACGTATCTTACGCTTCTTATTCGTCAACCTTTTAGCTCCATGTGCAGAAGAGCTCTTCCGTTTCCGCATCCTCTTCTTCTTTTTCTTTGTTATTGGTCGGACTGTTTTTTAACTTTTTTGGCCTTGACCTTGACTGACCTTGACCTTTTTCTTCTCTTCAACCCCTGACCAGTCATCTTTTTCCTGATTTTGAGTTTAACGTCATTTAACATAGCGTCGGAAGCGTCTGCTAGTCTACGTTTTAAGGATAACTTTGCATCCTCGCCGCTGGCGATATCGTGCAAAGTTTCTATACCTGCCTTTACAGCTTTTTTACCTATATAGCTACCGCTGCGTTTCAAAAGAGGCATGGCACCTCTCAAGAGCCGGGCAAAAAATCCAGATACGCCATACCCGCGCTGTAATCTTGAGCCAACGAAGTACCTCTCAACCCTCATTTTCAACAACTAGAGGTTTTCTTTTATCTAACCGTGCAGTATAGGAGATAGTTATTGAATGAGTGTAAACCAACTATGCATTGCTTTAAATAGGTGTAACCCTCCCTCTCAAGTTTGATCTACAACCATTCAGTATATAGTCTAGTAATATCTTTTTCTCCTTACATGCATTTTACAAATTAGACTTCCAGGTGTAAACCGGAAGGCATTTCCCTCCACGTCTTTAATGTATATTCGTATGGAGCTAATTTCGGATTTACTTAGAGGTAGATAATGAACATTCGGAAAGGTGATTACCTTAGCAGTAAGGTGTACCACACGTAACAGGGGAGCTGAAATGTTACCCACATATTGATGGGAAACAACATCTGTATAAACGTACGCTAGACCAGGGCGTATGAGCATTTCGGAGGGGGTACATGTATAATGCAGTACTCGGTCTGCGTCATCTTTTTGCTCATGCCAAGTTAAGGGTTTATTCTCCACAGAAAGTATAACCCTCTTCAGCATAGTAGGGATGTCATGAAGTATATCCAGCTCACCATACCTTTTACGAATATGTTTTCTCTGCCATGGTGAGCGCTCGAGAAAAAACGTGTCACGGTCTCGCAGGTTTACACTTGCTTTTGATCTTAAAGATATTATTACTTTATCTTCATTGGTTCGCATATCAGTTTTGTATAGCAAATCCTTACACATAATACTCATATCAAAGAGGTCGTTTAAATGACTGAAAATAGCAGGTACTGAATTAAAATAAGCTCTTCGCAGAGCAAATTCTTCAATGAAGTATTCTTTTGTAGCAAATGTCGCCGTATTTACCTTTTTGGCAATTGTAGTCCTTTTCAGAAAACGGGTACCTTCCACTTGTAATATAGTTTCAACACATTCTACACTTCTGTACACCTTCATCCAGAATAGATTGGGTGGTAAATTTTCTATGTCTGTATTTAATATCATTTCACATAATCCCACTTCATACTCTGGTCGTTCAATGTAAACATGGTTAACTAGTTCAGTTGTGAAATCAGCGAGATTATTATCAGGATGTAAATCCAGGGAGGCTGAAGATGGTAGAGTTAAATAAAAGTGATCTAACCTCTCCATGATTATAATATCAACTGATTAATGATTCTTAACTTCACTTGCTTTTATATAAGTATTAAACTTAGCAGGATATCCCATCCATTTCACAAGTACCTGTTTATTTTTTCCTTTGCCTCTAGTAGCTAATATTTTTTCAATTTTATATTCGTGAGTTGCAGGATTGAACCTTACTTTTTGTTTATAAAATCCCCCTTTTATCTTTTCCCCATTTAAATCCTCCAGATAATATAACTTTAAACTATCATGACGGAGCGACCGGATATTGTGAACTTTAAAAACTTCCGTAGTCCAACCGGCTTCATACCCCTTTCTGAATCTTTCTTCGGACCGTGATACTCTTACATAATCGTTTACCTTTATTCCTGAATTATCTTTTATTTTGTTTTCTTTTTCTACCCTAGATGTGCTACAACCTCTCGTTTTTGACATTTCTAAAGGAGTTGACTTTATAGTTCTATGGTAAGACCTGTTATAAGAATAAGCCAGATCGTCCAGTATATCAATATATTTAAAAGTATTCATTTTAGTAAAATACCTATGCATGCGTTCTTTAATAGTGCTGTACTCTTTCAACTATAGGCTTTGTTTACGGAAAATGTATTGTAATAGCTTATACCATACTCCCAGAGCAACTCCTGAAACTCCCTACCCTTGAACTCCATTCCTGAATCTGTCCAAAATGATTTAGGTGTTCTCCGTTCGTCCTTTATAATTTCAAGTACTGCTCTGGCTACTGTAGCTGACCTTTTATCTTTTAAGGGTTTCAACCATAGGTATCTAGAGTATACGTCAATAGTAAAAAGTACGTATTGAAACCCGTCATTATAAGAACTATATTTAATCATTTCCGTTAAATCTAATTGCCATACACTATCGAGGGGGCTATGGTTTTCCGTGTAGGAAATTTTTTTCTTACAGGCTTATGTAGAGTAAATGCCTCTTCACCCTCTAAATATGCTTTTAACTCTTTTCTCAATATTAGGATGCCTTAAAGCAAACCTGGTGAAACCTCCAAAACTATTTGGTTCCCTCAGGTTAAAGTAATATTTATCAACTACCTCCTTTGCCCCCATGTCAGCTACTGATCAATATGTAAGCGGATTATATATATATATATATATATATATATATATATATATATATATATATATATATATAGAGAGAGTAAAGTATAGCGGATATATATATATATATATATATATATATATATATATATATATATATATATATATATATATATATATATATATATATATATATATATAATAAAAATAAAATTAAATAAAATAAAAAAAAATAAATAAATAAAAATAAATAAAATAATAAAATAAATAAAATTAAATAAAATAAAAATGAAAATAAATAAAAATGAAAATAAATAAAATTAAATATAATAAAAATAAAATAAATAAAATAAATTTAAATAATAAAATAATAAAAATAAATATATATATACACAATCCCAAAAATAAAAAGGATAAGGAAATGTAAAAATATAAAAACATTTTATTTACACTGCTACGATAATATTTACACAGAGGTAGTAATATTTACAGTAATAATATATTACTTTAATGCATCGAGAATTGCTTGCGTCGCTTCGACGTAGGATTCTAATCCTACCCTTCCCTCTCCCGTAATGAACATATACATTTCTGCAGCCGAAATCTTTAGAGTATGATTTTTATATCGATCGCCACTCATTTCCTCATTCCAAGCTGATGTAAAGCGATTAAGGTCAACGACATCTATCATCTTATCAACGTTGTTAGAGTTAAACAAGAAACTGGAACTGTAGATATTGTAAACCAGGCGGTATGAGGTATTTATAAGGTCCTCCAGTGTATTCGTATCTTCTAATCTATGTAGGAATTCATCGTTCATCTTTAGGAACAACTCGATGGATTCTTTACCACTTATTGTAACTGCGTGCACACTTGATGAGAAAACAGATGACGCATTGCGACGTAGCCAGCAGCCTATATGTACCCTAGGAATGTTTTCAACCAGGGTTAACCGCTTGTGATCTTCATGTCCCCCTTGTGATATAGCTATCCCCCATTCATTTAACAAGCTGAGGTTCATATAGTCTTTGGAAACCCAATCCGAGACAGCTTCCATGATGATGGCGAGACTTTCTACAGAGATGAATAAAGGTTTGTTATAAGCTGGGAGGGGGGCTAAGCATGTAATGTATCGGTCCCCTGATGATCTTCTTCTAAAACGAAGGATGACAGCGCAATGCTGATGGACCACAGACCAAGACGTTAGCTCACTGATCGTGGTATTTCTAACTAAGCACGTCATTTCGTTCGTAACACAGCTACTAACCACTGGAAGGAGGGAATACAAATATATGGTTTGCCAGAGCACGCGCAGGGTTTATATACATGAATAAGAGGTGGGCGGAGCTTATTTAGCTCCGCCCCCCGATTACTGTCTTACGTTCACTCAACCAATCATCTGATTAGGCTTAAGAGATATGATGGTGAAACATAAGAGGTGGAGTTACACTTTTAGGCCTAATTGCGTTAACCTCGTTCTTGTATATACAAGAATGTTCTTGTATTCTTGTATATTCCTGTCCAAAGCGGTTTCTGAATATTTTATGATGAGAGTGAATCAGTTGTAATCAAATGACGTAATGTATATTACATTCTTAACCAGTTTCGCGCTAATTCATTTCGCTTTTTTCTTATTACTTGAGGACTACTTATTGTTTTGCTCTTACGATGTAATATTCCCTTGTAAGGCCTTTCATTAGGACCTACAGGATCGGATACCGATGGCTGATAATGATTTTCCAAATCCTGTAGCCTTTGCTTATTATTAATTAAGCTCCTAGGGAAATTAATGCCCTGTAGTTCACGTTTAATGGCATCCCAACCTGGTATAGGCTTCTTTTTCCAGTCTCGAATTAAGTCTGAGACTAAGTCTACTATATTTGAGCCCTGCAATGGCCGCTCATTAATTACAATCTGGCCTAATTCGTTCCAATTTAACTGATCTTTTAAAGTATCATATAATGCGTTTCCTTTATTCTTCAATGTAGGTGGTAAGCTGTTTTCTAAAACCTTTTTAAAATCCTTTCTTTCATAGTCGCGTTGTGAAACTTCATTTGAAACAGGATGCATTCCTGTATACTTGTCTTTGACTTCTAATAATTTTTGTAATATTTCCTGATATTTCATCCTTTTCACGTCTACATTAACTTTTGAAGTTAATATATCTGCTAATTCCTTTTCAAAAATACGTACCTGTTCAATGCGAGGATCAAGAAGTGTTTCGGGCAGTGGTTGAGGAATAACCAGAGAATTATCCTGTAACTTTGTATATTGTTCGAAGGGGATTACTACAGCCTTCTTCATTCTTACGCGTGATTCCCTGTTAACAGTTTAGACAACAAAGGACCAACTACGGAGAAGAGTAATGGAAGGAAAACTCCGCCTCCCTGTTGTAACAGTTTCTTTTTATGCTTTAAATTCTTATTCGTCTTAACTTTACGGACAAGTTTACGAATGATGTTGCTGTGACGACGTAACTTTCTCTTCTGAACAGTTTTCAATGGTATGACCTGTTTTACCATATTTAAACAGATCTCACAGATACAGTTTACAAATGCAGTGTTTTTTAGTAATTTCTCTTTTTCTTTTTTACTAAGTTTCTTATAATTTTTCATCAACGGTAAATATTTCTTTATCCTCATTATCCAGGAATATAAACAGTTTCGATTTCGGAAGGTAGAATGTTGGTGCGGAGCAGCACTCTGTATGTGTTTTTAGGGTGAAGTTCACACATCACACATCAAATAACCGTGGGGGATCGAAGTAACCTCTTTATATACTTTTAAGAACTCTATCCTTTGAAGGGGGAACATTTGACTGGCTAGCACGTTGATCTGACTCATGTCGCGTCTCTGGCCGAAAAGAATCAAGTACTGTGTATTCAATGAGATACTGCGCATATATATGTTTACTTTGGTGAAAAATGTTCTGGGTTATGAAGAACACCGAGATATTTAGATGGTGAGAATAAACAGTAAAATGTTTCGGCTATCTCAATATTCACCTTGTGCATGAGATCGTCCAATATTATAACCTTATGTCCTTTTATGTTCTCTAACGATTTTACGTCATAGATGCCTTCATGGAAATGAATAAGGCTTTTATATTCGTTAAACTTTGCCTGAAATACGTTATAACACCATATTATTTTCACCAGGTCGCTCTTCAAATATCTCTAATTCACTTAATAATTTTAGTATCGCAAATGTTTTTCCGCATCCAGTTGGACCGGCTATAAGACATGTCGCAGGTGTACGGAACATGAATTTATGCACGTCCTCCATGATTGACATCTGTTAGTTCAGTAAGGATGTAGTATACACAGATTTCCTTTTAAATATATTTAAGCTTTACCCTAAAGGTTCATTCTACGTTTATTTCAAACTTACTCTTTCGATTTACAAATATGCCATTCGTTCAGATCGTTTTCCAATAGGTATTCTCTTAGTACATGCACGCCATCTCCTAATATATATGTGAAAAGATCACGTATAGAAATCATGTTATGTTTATTTTCTGGTCCGTCAGTGTAAATAGAATCACACCATTGTTTTTTAAACATTGAAATAAATTTATACATGTCTATTGATCTCAAGAAGAATTCAATAATATCTTCAGAGTTTTCCGTAAGCATTTTCTTAAATGTGTAGTATTCCTCATACAACATATAATGTGCCGTATTTACGTGATTACTCAACATTTCTGCCCTTACACTCTGTAATAATACCCTCTTGCGAATCTCGGTCATATACTTCAACTGTTGTATTCCTGTAATAAAGAAGCCGTATCGGGTGCGTTTAAATGTACATGAGTTATACGCTCTCCATACTCTTACCTCCATTCTGATTATGTTATGTTTCTTTTGAAAACTCGATAGTGAGTTGTTTAGGTTTCCTCTTCACACTCTGACTGATAACTACTTTTGTTCCGATTAAACTGGCCGATGGATTACTGCACTGCGAAATGAATGTTTCGGCCTGTAAACATACATTAAGTAGTTCTTCTGTATTCATAAATATCCTTTGGTTACTATAGCTTGGACGGTAGCTAGTACACGTGTAAAATTCACTACCTTCGGGTCTTCTTTTATAAACAATTGAAACTCCACAGACCGGAAGAATTTCCTCCCACTGTACAATGTCCTGTATAGAGATGAAACGGTTAGCTCTGACCATGATGGACACAGTAAAATAGCAAGGTTCTTTACACGAAGATTCGAAAACACTTCTTACTCGCTTAAAGGTTACAATGGAACTGAGGGACCCATCAGAATATATAGCCTTATCTAGGGAAAGTATATAAGAGGGGTGATATTATATTCTATTCATTCTTAGGAAAGCTTTTGAGCCGACAGGATGCATTTCTTAACCAGTGCATCTCATGGCTGTTGTAAATCAGAATTAAATCTTTTTAATGTTCCGCCAACCCAAGTGAGTCTGCTTAATAGCAATTACGTATCTATCAATCCCACTCACTCGATTACCAACAGCGATGCACCTTTAGAGTTTATAGTAACTGGTTCGGGGGACTTTTACATCGATCCCTGCGACATCCATTTATACTTGAAAGTGAAACTTTTATCAGAAGACGGAAGCGACCTACCTACACCCGATGATCATGTCGTTTACACTGAGAGTAACTTCTTGTATACCGCTTTCAGTCAGTTGGAAATATTCCTTAATGAAACACCTGTTAATTCAGCTACAGCCTTATACCCATATACATCAACAATCTTTTAAACTTTAGTGAAGATGCGAAACAATCACACTACACCAATCCCAATGGGTTCTACAGCTTTAAGGCCACGGAATGAAGCATATTGACAGAGGCTGCAAGAAATCTCTAAGTAACACCAATTTTACAGTCGACTAATGGGGATCTACTTGTCAGGGAGCGACTTCTCCAGTGTGGAACTTAAGTTGGGGAGGTGACTGGGGCACTTGTTTGCTTTAGTAAGCACTAAAGGAGTGGGGCTGAATTTACTCCCCAATTTTTCAAATTGTTTGGAGACCTATATGTTATTGCCTAAAAGTCACAGCGAACAGACATCTTGAAAGTGAAATGCTAGCCAAGTACTGGGGCCAGTGGAGACAAGATTACCCCACCTGGTTTATCAAATATTAATATCCCTAACATTGTGAACGGAAATCTGCTACTCTGCCCCTGAAAGTTGTAGTAGGGATGCTTGAGCATACAGCTGTAACAGGCAAGTATAAAAAGCCAGCCTTTAAATTCCAGCATTTCAATTTAAAACGGATCAGTCTTCAAATCGATGGGCATTCACACGGTAGGGATTACGAAACGTCTTATAGCACCATTCCCTATGAGTCGTTGTGCTCTCGGCCTTTCTACGATCTGATAGCTCAAACTGTGCAGTGTAGTGATTCAGGAACGGGAATTACACTACAAGATTACGTTGACAATTCTAATTTATATGCTTATGAACTAACAGCTGACCTTTCTTCCTCAGCCTCTACACATTTAAGTGCTGTAACGAGTGGCTCATTAGGGTTGAATTTAAATTTTGCATCGAGCTTACAGGTTCCTGTTTCAGTCTTGGTCTATATGGAATACCAGAGTCTCATTGAACTAGACCGAGTTAGAAACGTACTTCTAAGCGGATAACCATGAACGAGGCTGAACTTGGGGTGTTACTGGCGTCAGTAAAGGGTTTCAAGCATACGTACGCCCGTAATGAATTAGAAGATATAAAAATAAGAGTAAACGAAGGGTTGATATTTAACACTTCACCTAGATGGGAAACTGTTCAGGGCCATTGGGCTGTACTGTACAAACTTGATGAAAACTGTATGATTCTAGTTGATTCTCTGCATCAATCGTCGCTATATTCTTCCTCTTATATAAAGCAATTCCTAAGAAACAATAATTCAAGCTACATGAAAACCTTAACGTTTCCGATACAATCATACACATCGCAGCTATGTGGACTCTATGCCGTTTACTTTACAAGGATTACTTAAAAAGCGTCCTCTTGAAGATCTCGTTAATGTATTCTCAGCTCGAAATCCCATACTCAACGACTTTATTATTGTTCAGGAAATTCTAAAAATGATGTAATTTTACTCAATAAAAGAATATTTTTATAATTGCGTTTCAGTGTATGATTCCTCATCGTATTCCGTTTATTTAAAAAGAAAACTATTTCGCATATATAAATATTTTCTGTATATATATATATATATATATATATATATATAAAATATATAAATATAAATATATATATATATATATATATATATATATATATATATATATATATATATATATATATATATTAATTTAAGACATTGTTCCTCATTTGACATACATATGTAAACTTTAAAGAGTACTAGTTAACCTCTACGCACATTAGGCTTAAAATACACACCCTCAGGGATAAATTCTTGCATATAAAAACCTTGACGTCTAAAATGTAACGTATAAAAAACCTAGGCGTCAAGGTAAATTTATTCAGTGTGTTTCAGGGGTTGCATCGTATTGGCTGTGAATTACATACGCTCCAATGTAATAATAATGTTTTCGAAATCTTAATAATATAATAATTTATTTAATTAAGCATATATATATATATATATATATATATATATATATATATATATATACATATATATATATATATATATATAATATATATATATATATATATATACTATATATATATATATATATGTAACAAAAGAATTATTCCAGCTTGATATTGCGAGAGAAGAAGAAAACGAAAACATCTATTTATTAGATGATTTTGATATTATTGGACATGATTTAGATGAAGAAACAATAGAGTTGGATGAGAACCTATTAGTAACATCAACACCCACCAAAGCACCGGAACCACCTTCGAAAAGAATACGAGTAACACCGAGTCAAGAAAAGCCTACAAAATCTTCCTCTGACACAAGTGGGATATATATATATATAACTTATATATATATATATATATATATCTATATATATATATATACATATACATTTTTTTACAGCATGGAGTGAATAGCCAAATGAGGAACAGAAATACCCGGACCGTGAACACTGTTTGATCTTGATATATCTACGGATAATGATGAGGAATATGTACGAGCTGCACTTGAGGCCGAGAGAAAGATGGACTTATTTCTTAATCCACAAGCTATTGAAAATAGGATTCGACCTAGAGTAAGTTTCTATATTATTTCTTAAACGTTATTATATTCATAGACGTTATTACAATAGATGCCATTACAGTGAATATTCTTATATACTTATAAATACTTATAATGCTATTTCATTACAGTGTGCAGCAAAGGGTCAATGTGTCAACAAAGTCAGAGGTGATAGGAATGCAATTAGTCCTGTTAAGAGAAGGTTGATATCCAAGCTCGAACGTCGTAAGCTTCAACGGAATAACGCCGAACGAGCCAAATCCGAAGCATCAACCAGTGTCACGGTCGAGGCAGGTACTGCACAGCTTGGTGGAGGATGTATTTCTACAAACCGAACCAGTACCGAGAAGGAAATCGAGGCGCTGTGATTTCAATACATGATTTTCCTATACATCTATAGCAATCTACATTTAGTTTTTATATTTACATATTTTATGTTTTCTTTCTCTACCAGATACGAGAAGCCCAGCTTAGTCAACAGAGAAGGGTTAATCTCAGCATAGAACGGCGTAGACTTCGGCGCCCGGGTGCAAACCGTAACGGTTCAACAGGTCGTGGTGCAGTAGCTGGTAAATCCAATTCAATCGATACACACCGGGCCTCCTCAGGTGCTTCTAGGCCTCTCAACGCTGAGACGGAAAAACAAGGAAAGGTAAGCATATTTCAAATTCTGGAATACGTATATATTACACCTATAACAGTCTACAATTAGCTTACGCGTTCTTTTTCACCTTTCAACAGAAATCATCTGAAGCACCTGCCCGTAATCAGCACGCCTTAAATACTGGTGAATCCGCTGAATCTCCAAATACACGTGAAGATGCCCCCACCCCCTTATCTGAAGCGAATACCCCAACTTCGGAATCGTCGGTAAGTTACAATCTAATTATTCTATATATTACTGAAAAATATTACTGAAAAATATTGTTGCATAATAGTATGTTACTGAACTGTTTATGAATTTCATTCTTTCAGAAAAAGCAGAAACAGAAAGGGAATCCAGGACGGATTGTAGATGATGGGGCTGTTGCGGGTCCTTCACGTGTAGAGGTGTTTCATGACGATGAAGAGGATGAGGTTGATGAACCACCTGCACCTTTCTCTACAGAGTTGTTATAACACGTGAAGGATCTACGCGTAACTCAGGGATCATCGATAACCACCGCTTCAGAGTACGTATCGACACCAGACGGATCTTTAACGGTACTCGAGACATTAACGATGTGTTAGTAGCTGTCATTCACAGTGTGATAGAACAGGTAAGACGAGTAGTTCGAGAGTATACCCTCAGGGCAGGTTTCCTTTTTACGGATAGGAATGGAGGCCAATTCCACATCCGCATTCCTCATGAAGAGATATCTCGACCAAATCTCGCCCAGTATCTGTCGGATCGTTTTCTAGAACTCTTTCAGTCTGGTGACCAAGCTATGTTGGACGATTTCGTTGTAGATGTCCAGATATGTCACAATCCGGAGGGTAATGGGCCAATTGACCCTTCTTCTGTGTACTTTAAACACCCCTACGTGAACACAGTGCAGTTAGGTATAAATAACGAGGATAGGAGTATAAGAACCAGTGTTGGATGTGGATTCAGGGCAATAGCTGCATGCTATAAGCTCCACCATCATGTTAAAAAACCAGGGCAGTCTGCGCCTAAAATAAAAAAATTTACACCTAATAATCTACATACAATAGGTGTAGAGATCGCAACTCATTGCGGTCTGACTTATGAAGAACCCCTAAAGGCTGAGGATTTTGCAGTAATAGAGGAAAAATTAGAGTGTAGGATATTTGTTTTTACTAAAGACGAGAACGGTAAACTCGAGATAATGTTTAAGCCTCATGAACAGAATAGGGACTTACCTCTCTTTGTAATAGGATATGATCACGAAGAAACCCATTATTATTATATCCTTTTCCTGGAGATTCCATCAAGCTAGCTTTAGGTAGTGTAGAACCCTATATCTTGGGACCAGTTTTTCTGTCATCGGTGCTACTCCCCTTCACGGAGCCATTTATTAACCATTTAAAACGAATACTTTTCGAATACACAGTCTTGCGGTCAGCTAGCAACTTATAAATGTAAGCTTTACCAGCGATACATCTGCACTTTATTTGTGATGATTGCAAATAAGGACTTCTATAATGAGAATATACGGTACGCCGAAGATTTACCTCTAGTAAATATCTTTAACGTATGTAATTTATGCGATAATGACAGAGATAATAGCCAGGTAAACAGGACGAAACACCAACATGATTGCACATGCGCATATTCAAATGTGGAGTAATCGACGAGAAGTATGAATAGAGGGGCGGTAATAATGTTTCGCTGAAATAGATCAAAGGTTCCAACAGATGATACGTTCGCCAAACAGTAAGAAAAACATTTACCTCTATTATGATATCGAAACCTATAAATCATAATAAGCGTGTAGCTTGTGAGAAGAAGGAGACGCAAAAACAGATATAGCTACATTCTGGTAGTGCTTAGTATGCGGTAGCTTTACTGCCGGGGGAGGAAGAACTAGACAATTCTTGGGAGCAAACCGTGTGAGACTTGCGGTACGGCTCGAACTGAAATATTCAAGTTGAATCTGGAAGCAACAGAAGAGTATGAGAAGTGCCCAGTCGATCTTTTTCTCAACTATATATTCAGATTTGCTGAAAAACACAAGAAGGCCAACATTCTAGTTGCAGCTCATAATGGAGGTAAGTTCGACAACCAGTTTGTTTACAGCAAACTGCTTGCCAGACCTACCGTCCATTCCATATCTTCCAACCCTGTGAAGCGTGGAACCAAAATAATAACTCCATTTTTAACTTTTGTAACATCAAGTTTAAGAGGACACATATCTTTGTGCCCTGTGCGCTGGAAAAAATGCGCTTGGGCGTACAGGTGAGCTTTACAAAGGATTCTTTCCCTTACTCGTTTTCTTACCCTTGAGAATATAAATTACAAGGGTGAAATTCCGGATAAGGAGGCTTTTTGAGACACATCGCATGTCCGACAGTGAAAAGGCTGATTTTGAACGTTGGTATCAAACATTTAACAATAAGGACTACGATATCGCATGAAGGAATTTATTTTGGCGCGTACTGCGTTCAGATGTTGTATTCTACGACAATCTTCTGAGAAATTCAGGGAATCTTCTTAAGGATCATAAAGTCGACTGCCTACTTGATTGTTCTACCATTGCTGCATTATCGTTCATGATATATAAAATGCACTTTATGCCTAAAAATACACTGGCCCATATAGGTCGTACTGATGAATCAAACTACTCATATGATGGTGTGAAATGGCTTACGTTCATGGAGATGTATAAGGGTCATCGAATCGAACATGCAAGGAATGGTGGCGAACGTAAATTTAAAATCAAAAACAGGTACCTAAAGCCTGACGGGTACGTTGAAATTCCAGCTGAAGACCACGTACCCTTTGACCTTAACGAGTTCTTATCGTCCCGCCAGCTCAACGTTAATGAACAAATGATAGAGTAGAACTGAATAGGGCGCCCTCCCTCTCCTCCAACTGGTACAGTTATGAAGAAGATTGTCTTACTCTTCCACGGCTGTGTATTTCATGGTCACCAAGCATGTAAGAAAGGTTTAGAAAAACTCTATGGCAAATCAAGTCTTGATAGGTACAGTACAACGATGAGACAAGAAGCGGATTATAGAGTCGAAAGGTTATGAAGTAATTAGAATATGGGAGTGCGAATGGGCGAAAATGAAAAAAGAGTGTGAGGTCACTGTTGTAAACACAACCGATGAAACACGAACTGAGAAGTTAGGTAGATACGTGCAGTCAATTGGTAATGAACTTGCAAATGCGAAACTAGAGGTAGGTGAAGCCTTGTATGGGGGGCGTACAGAGCCCTTCGTATACTATTATCCTCCTACAGAAGGTGTTCAATTGAAGTACCTAGATTTCACTTCGTTGTATCCTTTTGTCCAGAAAACAAAACCCTTTCCAGCAGGTACACCCACGAAACTTGTAGGTAGGGATCTTCCTTCCATAGAAAAGTTCGTCCAAGAAATGAATTCCACTTATTTCGGACTCTCGTATGTTTCGGTATTACCTCCTAAGAATCTGTACACTCCTGTCCTCCCAGCCCGCTATGACAATCGGTTAATATTTTCTCTTTGTAGAACATGCAGCGAGTCCGGCTATGAGGGAAAATGCAGGCACAACGATAACCAACGTATGTTAAAAGGTGTTACTGTAGTCCTGAGCTGGAATTAGCTGTAGAGAAAGGGTATGAGATTAAAAAGATCCATGAAATATGGAAATTTACACCTTCAAATGACATATTCGGCAAATACATTGAAACATTCTTGAAATGGAAGACTGAGGCCTCGGGGCTACCGGATGGTGTAACCGATAAAACCTGAAGAATTCCTTCCAATACCTCTGCAAGATTTCAAGGATATTGAGGGCGTGACACTTGAACCAGACAATATTGAAAGTAATCCTGGAATGCGATATATAGCTAAATTACTTCTCAATTCATTATGGGAAAAACTAGCTCCAACGTATTCCAAAGATGAGAGGGATATCGTGTATGCTGATTTACACTTAGGTGTAGAATTAATGAAGAGAGCGTCTTAGGTGAGAAACAACTCATTTGTGTCAGGGATAAACATATAGTTGAAGTTACACATACCGCCTTCATATCAACAGCAAAGGCTACACACATGTTCTGTTGCGTCGCCTACCACAGCTTACGCTGGTCGAATTATATAGCTCCTCGATTCTCCCCAGGTCAGCGTGTACTTTACCTTGACACCGATAGCTGTGTTTTCACAGCACGCAAAGGCGAATATATTCTGATACTGGAAAATTCTTAGGAAACCTAACGGATGAGATAGGACCTGGAGAAATGGCTGATAGTTCGTGTGCACGAAGATTACAATCATATATTCAGAAGAATGACTCAGTTTTGCGTACATCTTGAAAGCAAAGGCTTAGCGTTGAACCAAGGACACCGAGCACATATTATTTCAGGCATGGCAAGCTATAGGTCGCTTTGAAGTAAGATGATTAAGGATGTTGGAAGACCAAGAATCGTGATTGGATGGTCTTAAGCGATGATAACCACTTCTTACAGCATGATCAAGGACTACAGACGTAACAGTACTTAGCTGTTACACACAAATGATAATTGAAGATGATGGTGAATCTACACTTCATATATCCATAATCTAGATGACTCCGCTCAGCCATACGTAAATAATGAAAAACATTACCGAGAAGTGTGGGTTCCTGATATGAAAATGCGGGCCAATAAGATAGGAAATGTCACGCTAATAAATGGAATAAAAAGGTTCCGCCACACCTCAAATAAGAGGAATCTTGTTTTAGGTAGTGCCCGCACTGTAGCCCAGGGGTATGATGGAACACTAATTTCACTGATAAAATAAAATATAATTTCATTGTAATGTACAAATATAATATATGTATATATTGTTAAAAATAAAATATTTATTTGTTTTATAATATATGTATATTTTGCTAAAATAAAATATTTATTTGTATTATTCTTTCATTACCATTTTTATTTATCTGTGTTGCCATTTTATTTATTTATTAGGGATACCATTTATTAATTTAAAACGTAACATGACTGTAAAGTCATAGAATGTGTAATGTATGACAGTCATAAAGATAAAAAACTGTAGGTGTCCTCATAGCGCAGTGTATTAAGCGCATGTACTTCAGGTGTTATTGTATGATGAAGGTATGAAACCTTAACATACAGAGGCCACGTCACCCCATTAGGGATCAGGGGAGTTCTGCAGTAGTGTTAGCACCACAGGAGGGATTCAGGAAACCCAGGATACTCCCGGATTTGGCCTTCGCTCACATCACGTTGGGCTATGAAGATTACCTTTTATTTCAGCCTGCGGATGTGAACCAGCTCAGGTGGGCTGAAAAAGGGAGCAGGAAAACGGAAAAACAATTACCACGGAACTCTTTCACGCCCGAGCGGGAAAACAGCGAAACGCGGTGGCAGGCTGGATGCGGGTCGCAGGAATGCCCGGGATTGAACCAAGGTTCACCGGACGGAAACGCAACAGGTTGGATTGCGGATCACCTGCGGGTCTTGGGATTAAGATATAAAAAAGGGCTAAGCCCCTAAAGACATCAAAAATAATGCGTGGGCCAGCTATTATGGGCAATTAGGCAGGGGTAAAAATAGGGGGGCAATACATTGATGGAAGCTATACTCCCATAGCGCAACCCTTCTTCGAGAAGGGTTTGCTAAATAGGGTTATAAAAAATTAGGGTTGCCTTAACCAAAAATCAGGGGTTTGGGTAGGGGGTTTTGGTGGGGTCTTTTGTGTAGAAAGGGGTTTTTTTTTAGTGGGTGGAGTTTTTAGTGAATTGGGTTTTCGGGTGGGTGGATTTCCGATGGAGTGGGTTTGGGGTGGGTTTCCATTGGTCCAGGAATCCCTCTACCTACTTATATATATATATATATATATATATATATATATATATATATATATATATATATATATATATATATATATACTCTCTCTCTCTCTCTATCAACTAACTATACCTATATATATATATATACCATATATACTACCTACTATCTCTATATGTATATCTTGGGTTCAAGTACAAATATATATTCAATTAAATAAATACCTTAGCAGTATCTAAAACCAGTGTAACTTGTATGATCTTTTGTAGTTGAAACTTTCAATTAAAGAGTACTTGCAAGTACTTTTAGCATTTCTTGCCAATATATTTTTTATCATTTTCCTACGTATTGATATTATCATTTTTTAACTAGATGCCATAGTAAAGATATTAATATAATATATGTACTGTGTAGATACATTCTAAATAAATTTCCATTTACAAATATAAAAATGTATATCATTTTATATATATATATATATATATATATATATATATATAGCACTTATACCATAACATAACATATATACTATATATATATATATATATATATATATAGGCGAATCGTGATTGATTTGATTTGGAAGTTGTGTAATAAGCTTTTATGGAGGGTATAGATTCCAAGGGAGTTTTAGGAGAAATAATAGTACATTACCATATATATAAAAAATTTAAGAATAAGTTGCTGTGGGTATTGTAGGGGGTGATTTGATATTGAGTGTTGTGGGGAAGATATATGCTAGTGGCTTTTGGTCGCGCGAAAAATTACGTCTAATGGCTGGAAAGAATGATTAATTTGAAGAACAAGGTGCTTTTTAGAAGTGGTAAGGATATTAGGATCAAATCTTTACATTTAAGCAAATAATTAAGGAGGAAAATATGAGGAGGAAGAAAAAGTAAATTGTATTTGGGTTTATGGATTCATAGACATATGATAGGAGTTATGGGAGGAAGCTCTATGGCGAGTGTTAGTGATATATAAGGTGTTGTTTGTAAACTTTTGAGTGGAATCAAAAGTATGTATGACGATAGTGAAGCGTGTGTAAGAATAAATAGAGTCGAAAGTGATTGGTTTAATGTTAATATATCAGAGTGAGGCAGGGATGTGTTATGTCTTCTTGGTTATTCAATTTGTATATGGATGGGGTTATGAAAGAATTAGAGGTGGTGGTGGCAGGAGATTGTGCTAGAATGATGGAGAATGGAAGAAAGTGGAAGGTTCCCTACCTATTATTTGAGGATTATTTGGCTTTGTGTGGCGAATCTGAAAAGAGTTTGAGAGGATTGGAAGAGAGATTTGGTAGAACAATGTAAAAGAAGGGGGTTTGAAAGTAAAGCGTAGAAAAAGAGTAACGTTATGGTTGTGAGTGAGGATAGTCCTCGGTGTGGAGTTACGTTAGATGGTGAGCAGCTGGAAAAAGTGTAAGTTTAAATATTTAGGATATATGCTGGATGAAAAGGAAACGGATGATGCAGAGTGTGGTAGGAAAGTTGTGAATGGCAGGAAGGTGGTTGGTGCAATTAAATCATTAATGGATGTAAAGGGACTAAGTCTTGAGTGCGCTAGGGCTTTTACATGAGGGTATGTTGTTACCTATGTTAATGTATAGTAGTGAGAC
>JABUQX010141591.1:27500-43918 GCA_015478945.1 Trachelipus rathkii
ATATATACAACTATACACCAACTCTTTATATATATATATATATATATATATATATATATATATATATATACTATATATATATATATATATATATATAAATATATATATATATATATATATATATATATATATATATATATATATACTCTGCTATACAAATGTCTGCTGTATATTAATGACGATAATGTAATACATGTGTATGTATGTGTATTGTCATTATTTTGTCGAACATGCTAAGCGTTAAAACAAATGTTAAAATTAATGGCAAGGTTAGTTGTCATTCTCTTGCTGTTTCTATTATTTTTATTATTATTTATACAAGAAAATCCCATCTTTTCGAATTTAGCTTTGCAATTTTCAGAAGTGTGGGTATGTTGGCCCTGTCTGTGTGTCTTGTGTGGCATGGCTGTGTGTGTAGGTGTGTGTGTAGGTGTGTGTGTGTGTGTGTGTGTGTATGTGTGTGCGTGTAGAGTGTGTTTTGTTTCTTTTATATGTTCCCTCTGTTCTTTTCATATAAGTTTGTTTTTCTGTTTATTCAATATATTTTATTATTCCCATTTCTTCATATCTTTTTTTTTTTTTACAATCAAATTCTTTCTCTCGTTAAACTAGCTTTTATAATTTTAGTCGATCTTTCAGTTCGTTATACTGCCGTTAATCTATTTTCATGTATTTTGTGTGTTTCATTTATTTTGCTTATGTTTCTATTTTTAATTAATTTTATCATTCATTTTGTCAAACTTCGGTGTTAATTTTGTTTTTTTTTTAATTATTCTTAGTGATGATGTGTATGATTCGAAACCTCCTAATAAAATATGTTTATCCCAGCGATGGTCTTGACTTTCATAATTATATATATATATATATATATATATATATATATATATATATATATACGCCCATATATATACATATATATATATATATATATATATATATATATATATATATATATATATATATATATTTATATATATATACAATACATAATCTTTTTCTATATTGCTATTTATATATATATGTATATATAACTAATATATATATATATATATATATATAACCTATATATATATATATATATATATAATACTTTCACTTATATATATAATATATATACAATATATCTATATATATATATATATACCTATAATATATATATTATATTTATTTTTTTATATATATATATATATTTTTAGATACATATATATATGTGTAATATATATATATATATATATATATATATATATATATATATATATATGTACAGTATATATATATGTATATATATATATATATATATATATATATATATATATATATATATATATATATATATATATATATATATATATATATACCTATAACAACTTAATATATATATATATAATGGCAACATATATATGTATAAAAAGGTAATGTGTTGTTAAGAAAGTTTAAAATTCTTTAGTAGGCAAATTAATATATATATATGTATATATATATATATATATATATATATATATATATATATATATACCTTTACTATATATATATATATATATATATATATATATATATATAATATACATATAATATATGTATATATGCTATTCCTACAACCTCTAGGAGAAAATATTTAATCTTTAATGGAAACAATCATTTCAGGGTCTATAGTTATTTTTATAATTTATTAAACTAAAATTAATTTTATTAAGGAAAATATAAATGTCTGTGTATTTAATTTTATAAAAAAGAATGGTAATACTAACTCAACTCCACACAGAAACATTCTCTGTCAATAACCTTGAAAATAAAAACTACTACTGGTCTGCCCTGGGCCAAGTGCTTTACTAGCCTAGAGGGAGGTGACCAGAGTATGAAAGACTCTACCTGTGGTCGAAGTGAGTCAATGATTCTATAGAAATTATGAATTGAATAAGTCAACAAGGAATGATCAAGTTAGCCTTAAATTAATTAATTATATGTAATGCAGGTAGCATGTAATATATAACATTATTTCATTTATGTATTTTAAAGTAATGGCCAACATTGCCATTGCAATACCTCTTTCATTTTTTTATATATTTGATGTACGATTGCAGCGGCCCAGTGAAAATATTGTAAATATGTTTGTATTTTATGAGTAAACGACAACCAATGGAAACTCGCTTTTCGGGACTTATTTTTGAAACCTGAGTTTTGATTGGTCGTCGTTCGCAAAACTGTGATAATAATAATATTATTATTATTATTATTATTATTATTATTATTATTATTATTATTATTATTATTATTATTATTATTATTATTATTATTATTATTATTTATATTTTAAAGCTGTTGTAAGGATACTACGCATTATTATATATATGTAATTGTTTTATATATATATAGATAAATGTTTATGGAATAAAATTCAATAATTTTGTATAGTGTGAAGCGCACAATATATAAATTTATTTAGCTTTTATGTTTTGATTTTAAAGGAAAATTGTTATTTCTTGAGAACGAAGTTCGATTGTACAGAAATACCAATTTTCTGTCTTTCTAAATGTTTAGTATATATTTGTCTTTCTGATTTAATTGATAAATATATTATAAGGTTTTAGTAATCTATCACTTAAAATCTTAGTTAGGGTAAAAGTTGATTTAATGGTGAAGGTAAAGAATAGAGATAGGTTGATAGTGAAAATATTTGAAAAGAAAAAGAAATGAAGAAATTTACCTCTATACCCTTTTACATTTGAATTTTAAATTCGATTACACAAACACGACTAAATAGTACCGCTTTTGAATTAGAAGTGGTTCCACAATTGTCGCAAGACAATGTGATTTTTTAGTGAAATTTAGTGAAAAATGGATACCACATGTAGACAAAATATAAATTCCGCTAAAACTAATAAATAAAAGATACTGTATATACCTAATAGTTTTTAAATCCTAAAATAAAATACTTTATAATCTAAAATAAGAAAATGGCATACTAAAAATGAGCAAAATAGAAGATTATATATGTGAAACAATGGTTTCATCCTCCACTGAAAGAGTTGCAATGAAAACCATTGCAATTAAAAGAATTAAAGATTTTACAAATCAGATAAATTCCTGCGAAGGAATTCTTGACACTTGACAGCAGCCTGTCTAAGAGGAATTGAGCTGAGCAATTTGATTCTGTTGAGAGTCAAGTTGAGGTGAATTTATACCTGAAGTTGAAGGTTGTACATCTACAATAGCAGTATCACTATTACTTTGAATAACTGAATTTGAATTTGATTGATCAACTTGATCTGTATTTTCATTGTTTTGACCATCTGAATTGGAGAAATCACTGCTTGCTTCAGCATCAGTTTCTCCACTGGAGACAGAGTGGGTAATAGATAACTCCAATAGTGGAATAATGACGAGTTTTGTGTCTCACTAATAACTTTATCTGATCTTATCGTCATCACCAACAATGACTTCCAGAACTCTACCCAAAAGCCAGAAGGGTCTAGGTTTGTTAGGTGTGTGAATCAGAACTATATCTCCAACCTTAATTCTGTTGGTCCACTCTGACTGATAGAGATTTCTACTAGTCTGGCGCAAATTTAATAGGTAAGACTCATACCATAATTCCCTGAAAGTCTCCAAAACTCTTCCTCAGTTAGGGATACCAAGGCTAAGTCTTCATTGTGAGGGGAGGGAGTTTTCCATATGGGAATTGGAAACTTCATTGAATATGAGTTTATGAATTATAAGGGTTCAAAAGAATTTGGAGCAATAACTTCCAAATCATTATCTGATGACCTATAGGTTAAAGGTCTTGAATTGATAACATTGGTGATATTTGAAATACTTGTTAACAGTTGAAAGTAGGTTAAAGTTGCTTTACCTATAGTTTTATAGAGACATCCCTTAACTGTTCGTATCATTCTCTCTCCCCAGGCTGATTCACAACTGGAATGGAGCTGGAATCTTGTATGTTTGATGTTGACCATATGTTCGGAGGCTTACTCTTTGCCTCTATTTGAAGACAAATTCTAACAGTGTCTTCACACTTATTTTTATTACTACAGCATTATCTGAATTATAAATTGGATGGTATACCATATATATTTGTGTGTTGGAATGAAAGTAAAAGGTTCATTGGACAGTATATCTGGGAGAAGGACATCAACATAGATCATGGCGCTCTATTGATAATGAGCAGGTGAAAAGTGCAAAAGATACATTTTTAAAAATCCTTATCATTAATCTTTGGCAGGAGTACCCTGTAAAGTCCACGCCAGTATGCTCAAAGGGACGCACAAAATTAACTCTATGAGGGAAGATTAGTCATTTTTGGATATTTAAAGGGTATACTGTTAAATTTTTTGCATACTATACAGTCTGACAAAACATTTTTTACAGCCTGCCTGGCCTTGGTAATCCAGAAGCCATGAGCTCTGATGAAATTGATAGTGGTTTGAACACCCAAGTGTTGACATCTTGAATGAAAGTCTCTTATGATTAATCTAGTGAGATGATGATCCTTGCCAAGAAGAATTGGATTTATCACATCATCATTATATAAAAGTGTCTTGGCAATTCTCCCTTTGGATCGGATGAGGCCTTTATCATCTATGAATAAATTAAGTTGATTAACTAGCAGTGGAATTTCATCCTTTTTAGGATTTTGGAGAAATAATATCTTCTTAGAAAAACAATGCTGCTGCATTATCTTCAACCAATAGAGTTGGGCTTTCTGATCACAATCTTCAACCAGCCCCTTACTCCTGCTAATGAATTTGAATATTTTTGAAGTTACCTAAGCCTATGCACACTTGAATAGTCTTTAAAGGGTAACAAAGACTGAGTAACAACCACAGATGTGTGACATTGTAAAGTCTTTTCCTTATTGGCCTCAGACAAACATTTAAGTTTACTAATAGGCCATTGAGATTGATCTAGGAGAATCCAAGAAGGACCCTTTAGCCACAATGATAATTTTGAAAGAAAAGTAGAAGTTGTAACACCTCTGGTAATCAGATCTGCTGGGTTTTCAGCAGTATTGATGTAAGCATAAGAAATGGATACTTTGTACTCTTGCTCAACTTGATTTTTGATTTGATGATAAATTTCTTTGAGCCTATTGTTAACAAAAATATTTTTATTTTTTGCCTTTCCAGACAGGAGCCATGAAAGGACAATTTGAGCATCTACAAAGACCTTTATGTTTTTGAACTGTACATTTTGAAATTCTGATAATATTGATTTGATACACTTGAAAAATAAGAACACAGACAACAACTCTAAAGAGGGCAAAGCCCTAGATTTGAAGGCGCCACCTTGGCCTTTGAGAATATTAAATTAGAACCTTGACCTATACTATAAACGACAAAACCATAACAAGATGAAGAAGCATCACAAAATACGAATAAAGAGTTTGAGGGAGAAGGTGAGAAAGCACACCTTTCAATTTCAATATTATGTAATTTATTTAAATCTGAACATAGTGAAGACCAGGAAACTAAAACATCAGCAGGGACCTTTTCATCCCAATCGAGACCTAATTGCCATAATTTCCTAATTAATAACCGACCTCTTAAAGTTACGGGTAAAAAGATATTTAAAGGTTCAAAAACCTTGGACACAGCAGATAATAACAATCTTTTGGTATTTGCATCAGCATTTACTGAAAATTTTGCTAGTTTTAACTTATCTGTAAGAGGATTAAAAAGATATCCAAGAACCTTATCTTCTGATTTCTGATGTTGAACTATTCTACCCTCTTCTTCCATAACAGCTCTCAATTGATCATTATTAGAGTCCCAACTTCTAAGATAGAAACCACCATCTTTCATTCTTTTGTTGCATTCATGATAAAGTTCCTTTAAATGTTGTGGATCATTGCCACTAATAATTAAATTATCAACAAAAAAATTATTCAATAGAATCTGAGTACATGCATCATCCTCATATGACTGAGCATGGTGCTTAATGATATAATTGAGGATGAAAGGTGAGGATGCTTGAAACCAAAAGCAATGAATTTGGCGTATCGATAAACGCTTTAATTGACCATTTACTTTTCCAAAAGCAAAAAAGCACGATTGCGGTCTTCGATGAATTTTTAACTTAATCTGAAAGGAAGGCTTGTTTTAATGTCCGCCTAACATGACAAACTGATTTGATCTGAACCGGAATAAATGACCCAACAAGGAGGACATAGATCTGGTCCCGAGCAGGCTACACCTCATTTAAGATGGTAAGAGTTAGCGTTTTAAAGAGAGAACAGTTAAGCAGGCTGATAGCGCTGTTGATCTGTTCATCGGTTCCAGTAAGCAGGTCTGTGGAATAACATCATAAGCATTTGCTCACTAGACTCTGCATATACATCAACAAACCCAATACTATGAGATTTGCTCATCATAAGCCTTACTGCCTTTCTTAAACCCTCAAGAACTCATTAAGTACTGCAAAGAGCAATATTTATAGTTTGATGGCACTTAAAGGAGAAGTTTATCTTTCAATCCATGGAGAAGATATATGATATTCTTTGAACTCTATACTACCACTTTTTAATTACTTTAAATCTGACTACAATTACAGTATCAATTTTTGGACCGAGAGAGTGTCAAGATGTTGGCTCTCCGAATTACTTGGAATGTGGCTTGGATTAAAAAATACAATGTATTACAAGTTTTGTGCATTAACTAAAGTATGGTTAACCTGCAATTGATTTTGATTTTGAACATGAATGTGATTTTGATTTTGAACATGATTTTGAACAACTGATGGAGGATTTGAAACTCTTATTTGATTATTGTATATAAAATTAGTAATATTTCCAAATGGAATAATAGAACCATCTTTTTAAAAGCAGATCCACTCATACATTTAATCAATTCTAGTTGAGGGAAATACTCTATTAAATCAATGCCAATTAAGGCATCCAAGTCGAAAAAAATGAGTTATTAGACTCTTTATAGCCAGAATCAGCTAATTTGAAAGATTTTCTCAAAAATGATGAAGCCTGATCTACGAACTTAATCTCATAACTTAATTGAAGATCCTCATCAACCAAGAGAAGGTGAAACAGAGAGACTGGTCACATATATACTCATCAAGAACAAATCTCTTTCAAACTATAAGGTGTATTTTCCTATAATGGTTTATATGTTGTAGGTCAGCTTTTAGATGATTCTCACAGATATGTTAGAGTTTGTCCAGCACTTTTTTAGAAAGGTGGGACCTCTGCACAGATACAGTCAACTAGGCATCTGAACATGAAACCCAAACTTACCTCTAATCATATAGTAGTGATGGCAACAAATGCTCTGTTGGTGCTTTGACTAAAAAACTAAGACCTTACATTGTGAGGGTCTGGAACTTTTCCTTTAGAGAGCTGTAATATGTTCTTTGTGCAAACTTGCACAACTAAAAAAGCTATCTCAAGTCAGTCTGTATGTTTTTGGTAGCCGGAAAGACAATTACTGCATAGACTCATTTCATTACATCTTTTAATTCTTAAATCATAGGTTTATGATAAACATTGCAATTGGTCATCACATGACCTTGGGATGAACAAAACTTACATGATTTTGAATAACCTTTGATTTTAGAAGTGGAAGAATCAATACTATGAGAAGCTTTCACTAACTTCATTAGTATGAATTTTGAAATTCTGCAAAGCAGAATTAGAATCAGGCCTATTATTAGATTTTAAGGACTCATTCGTTCTTTGATTTTCATTAATTTTAAATTTATAATTAGGCTTATCCGAAGTAATTTTTAAATTTTGAATAAGTATTATAGGGAGGGACTTGATTGAAATTTTGACCTTTATTATGATTTGACGTTTTAACAATATTTTTGATAACTTCATTATAACTATCGAATATTTGATTCAAATCAGGGTAATTGGTATTCAACTTGCGAGTAATTTCTTTGATTTCCACATTAGGTAATAATTTTGATAAAACTATGTGGCTAAGTACTACTAATCCAGTAGCCTCCTCAAGATATTTGAGGTTATAACTCTCAAGTTCATATATTAATGTTCTGATATCATTTAAGTAAACCCTAGTCGCATTATATGTTGGGTCAAATACTGGTTTTAAACATATAATCTTTTTAATAATTTATGATAAATTTTTCGTCTAAAAACTCTTTATCTAGAAGTTCAAGAGCTTTATTATAATTATTATCACTAATAGAAAGATTCTGAATCAGAGAATATGCATATCCCTTTTTAATTTTTAAGCAGTGAAGTTTAATGGATTCACTTAAATTTTTCTGTAAATCTAAGGAACTCTTAAATTTTGAAATAAAGGTTTTATAAGCAAACTTATCAGTTTCATTGCCCTCAAAGAAACCACAATCTATATATAGCTCTAAGAACAGATTCACTGAAATGAGAGCAAGTATTTTTTGGAGGGGTTGAATTTTGATCCCCTTTAAATTTTAATTCACTTAATTTTGATTTAATCGAGCATTGGTACTGAATCTGACTACACAACTTATGAAGCTCAGGAATGAGGGAGTCAACTTCATTATCGTTGTACAAATTTTTATTATACTTGTATCCTTTGTTTAATATCTTTTAACAATGACTCTACTTCTCTGCAGTCTTATAAACTATCATCTTTTATTGATCATGGGCCTATTCTATCTACATTGAGATAAATATCTGCATTTGCCTTGAGGAGTGAAATGGCTTGAACTGGAAGCCAGATTATTAACTTTCATAAAGAGGCTTGTGTCTGATTGAGACATTTCAGCAAATTTGGCTTCAGGCATGTGCCAGGGACAAATGAAACCTTGAAGAAGGATGAAATAATGAAAGATAGCCTATCACCAAGCCAATTTGTGATTTTAAGATTTTTTGAAAGGATTTGACAGAAAAAAAAAACAAAATTTAGATTGAGAGAAAGTCTGGGCCACTATAATGCTAACTTTGAGTGGAATTTTTTTTTTTTGAGGAAAAATGAATGCTACCACCAGGACAAATTATTTGATTGAATTTTGAAAAGTTTAGAAGACCACACACTATAGCGTACAGGGTTGGCTGACCTAGAGCTGGGCTAGGCAAGATTGACTTAATTTTTGGAAATACTTTATAATGGAGGTTAGGCTTCGACTGATGCATTTTACTTTAACTCATACCAATTTTGAATTAGTACACTAGACCCAAGCTAACTTCGGACAAAGAAACACAAGCTGATGTGGTCTCAAGTGACATTTGCCACGTGGCTAGTCTCTAATATTTGTTCAATAAAAGCCTTAATTTTAGTTACAAATTTGTACTTTAATAATATGCCTTTTTAAAATATTTCTTGTAGCCTCGGGTTTATTTGGTTTGTTGTTTAGATTGATAGGCACGAGTTATCAAGAACTTGCAACAAATCCGTTCGTTAAGACCAATATAGATTACACAATTGACGAAAATTTAATCTAAAGCAGATTAAATTAATTAAAAAAAATCTTGAAGATATGGGGTTTAAGAAGGCTGATTTATATAAGACTGAGTGTGAATCTACATTAGCCTTACCTGAATTTGTTGTTTCAAAGATTTTTTTGCTCTGTGGCTAGGGTCTTGATATATAGTCCATAGATAACTCTGCCTTTTGGTTTTAGTAAACTATCACTTAAAATCTTAGTTAGGGTAAATTTGATTGGTGAGAAGGTAAAGAGAAATAGAGATAGGTTGATAGTGAAAATATTTGAAAAGAAATGAAAAAATTTACCTCTATACCCTTTTACATTTTGAATTTTAAATTTGAATTTAATGGGCTAAAAATTTCAAATTTGAATTAGAAGTGAGTCCACAATTGTCGCAAGACAATGTGATTTTTAGTGAAATTTGGTGAAAAATGGATGCAGTGCAGGAACTGTGAATACAATTGGGGACTCAAGTGCACCAAAACTGGACGTGTGGAAGGAGACATTTTCCTTATTACAGGTTTTAAAATCACTTCAATATAAAATATATCTATGAAGATAAAATACTAAAATGAGCAAAATAGAAGATATATATGTGAAAGTATATAATGGTTTTAAAGTTCGATTTTGTACAGAAATACCAATTTTCTGTCTTTCTAAATGTTTAGTATATATTTGTTTTTCTGAAATAACTGATAAGTATATACATCATTTTATTTATTATTTTAAGGATTATGATTGGATGGAATCTGATCTACAAAGATTCGTATAAATAGTAAAGTATGAATATTTTTATCTTTCGCTTTGTCGTTGTTACAATGAGTGAGGTGCTTGCTTAAGTTGGTAGCGCTTGATACACTTGTCTGGGATCAATTTATTATTCTATTTGTATAGTATTATTGCATATTTTATCCTTCATTAGGTGTCTTGGCTTTCATATTTTATACAATGTGGGAATGTTAACATGTCTTAATATGTCTGTTTAAAAGTGCGGAATTATTAAATATTGTAGTTTTATCTTCTTGTAGGCAATAATATTTAAGCTGTATTTTTAATGTATTGTGTTTGTGTGTAAATATATTTTGCTTGCTTTATTTCAAAAGCATCGTCTGTAAATGCGATTTGCAAGTGCATAGTGTCTGCGGTTTGCTATATGTCACTAGCAGGTAAGGGTATTTATTATTGAAGTGTATTTATCAGTGGTAAAGATTATATTGTGTTAACAAATATAAAACGTTTAACGATTAAAAATTTATTTTATACACGAATAATTGTTAAAGTCACATTTTATTTATTTGAAAATAAGTGTTTTAATACTAATTGGCAACTCCTTGCTTTAGAACAACAGCTGTTTATCAGCTGGAACTGCACTTGTACACACTGATAAATCGATGTCTTGTGTAATTATTAGAAACATTTAATTTACAAGTAAATATCTTATATCTTTTGCAAAGTCAATCTGTCTATATATTTTTGTTAGTATATTTTGCTTATTTATATATATCGTTGAACATCAATATATATATATATATATATTTTATATATATATATACCTATATATATATTTATGGGCAAAAATTTATATAAATTTATTGATAAAGTATTTTGTGTTGATATTTTATTTTTTTTTAAGAGCATAATATTTAATATATATTTATATATATATATATATATATATATATATATATATATATATATATATATATATATATATATATATATATAATATGTATACAATATTTATATATATATTTAGTAGTTAGTATTTGGGTTATATTTGCGGTGCGCATGTATACGGATACCTACGGACATTCGGCTACATGTACATGGAATTATAAACACTAGCGATATTGAAATATATATAGTATATATATATATATATATACTATATATATATATATATCTATATGCTACCCTTATATATATATATATATATATAAATATAATTGATATATCTAGTACTGAAGGTTCAGTGCGCATGTATACGAATACCCACGGGCATTCGGCTACATGTTCATGGACTTATAAAACCTAGATTGTAAGACCAGTACATTTTCATTTTTTTTTATTAAAATATTTCTAAAATTATCCCAGTGGTTTCCTTGAGTATTTCCAAACGTGTTTTACTTTCTCATTTATTCAACTATTCAATTAGTTATTGCTTTAAATCTTAAAGACGACACTGGTTTCATGATCAAAAGATTGATCATAAAACGGGTTCATTCACTGATAAGAAAAGTATTAGTGACTGAACTGTTTGCATGAGTAAGAACTCAGTCCAAACCGTTTGTTTCCTTGTAGCTCTCCAGGAAGTGTAGTTGGTGAGTTTATAGTTTAATATTGCATTCTATTGCTGGAGGCCAGTAACTCATTTAACAGGAGGCCTGGATACTGCTACAATACAGGTTTGAGAATCTTAAAAGGTGTTAGTTGATTGGATTGTCACGGGGGCCTGGCCAAGGGATTTGTTTATACGTTGGAAGAGTAAGTTTATGACAAATAATTTATTATCTTATAACCAATCGCACTACATTATAAATTTGGGTATACCTGTCTCGGGATCTTATATTATAACCTTTCAGTCATTACTTCTTATCAATGAAGTGCTTGTAGTAAAGTTATTTTGCTATTTTATTGAATATTTGAGCTCAAGGTAGTACAGTCGTTTGCTAAAACCTGTGCCAGAACTAATGTTCAAGTGTTGCAACTTATATCTCAATTGTTGATATATGATATAGGTTGATATCGTATTTTTTTTTTAACTGTCAATATAGTCGGTTGGACTATTTGTTTTATTGAAGTTAAACGTATTTGATTTTCTTTGCGTATTGGTGGAATAACAAACTGTTATTACAGCAATATTTATCGTTTGGAAATAGAGAAACACTGGAATAATTTTAGGAATGTTTTTTTTATATCTTATAAAAGGTTCTTTGTATGTAAAAAATATATAGTTATATATATTTAATAATATTGTTTAGATATGTTAAGTTTTGCAAGTCTGGGCCGGAGCAAATAGTGGTTTCGGAATTCCTAGATTTTCCTCTGTTTGAGGTTCTGTAGGTAGAAAACACTGATTCCCTGTGAAATTTTGTGAAATTTTTTGTAGATTATATTGTATATATATATATATATATATATATATATATATATATATATATATATATATATATATATATATATATATATATATATATATATATAACATATCTATCCAACTGCTATGCTATATATATATATATATATATAACAATAATATATACTATATACTTTCTATATATATATATATATATATATATATATATATATATATATACATTGTAATTTGTTAGAAATTTGTTTTCACAGAGCTTTGAGCAAAAGCTAAATTTCGAAAACTGGATTGTCATTGCAGCGATGACAGTCACTTTGTCAGACAACGAACAATATATTTTGTAGTTTGTTTCTGCAACTACAACAAACCACCAACTATATTTCATCTGTCACTGAGCTTATGGAGATGTGTGAGTCGGGAGAGTTTAGTTGTAGAGGAAATCACTGTATTCAAAAGACCAAATGGCTCAAAAAGCCGCAATCGCACTGCAACAAAAAAAGTAGCTGCTGATTTGGAGGAGAAGAAGGTTGCTGCAAGCTGAAAAAGAAAAAGCTAAGCTTGAAGCTGAAAGAAAAGCCTTAAAAAGCTTAAACTGAAAAGAGAAGCTGGGATTTGGAAGATGGAAAGGAGAGGCTAACGTGAAGCTGGGCTCAGAGGAGGTTAAGTTTAGAGGCAGAGAGAGAAAGATGCAGAGAGGCGGAGGGAAGAATGCTTCAGATGAAGCTTGATGCTGAAGAAAAACAGCGTCAACATGACGCAGTAATAGCATCACAGAGCGCTCAGAGCAGCCATAGTACTTCCTATGCTAATAAGTATCCGAAATTGAAGCTTCCATTCTTCGACGAAAAGAAAAACGATATTGAAGAATATCTGTTAATGTTTGAGAAGCAAGCAGAGGCGAACGACATCCCTGTGGAAAAGCGAGCGGTGGTTTTAGGAAGTTTCCTAACAAGCAAAGCTGTCAGTGTGTACAATAAGATGACTGTTGAAGAGTTAAAGAATTATGAAGGTCTGAAAAGAGCTTTATTGGAGAGGTACGGGCTCACGGAAAGTGGGTACTGTACGAAGTATAAAACTATAACTCCTACGGAAGATGATAATCCTAGGGTTTATTTACAGAGGATTATTGAAGCTCTTAAAAAGTGGTTAACAGCAGCAGATGTAACACTGACACCTGATGATCTTATTGAATTTTTCTCGGTGGATAAGTATTTGAATACTGTTCCAAAAGAACTCGCAACCTACTTAAGGGAGACGAAGAAGAAAGCACCAGAAGAGATAATAACTTGTTCTGAAGGATACATGGAAGCGCATCGTTTGAGGTTCACAGCAAATAGTCACACGCGAAATCACAATCACGTTGATAAAAGCACACATAATAATAATAATTTTAGATCAAAAGGCAATGGTTACTCCACGAATGGTAATCATAAAAGTAGCAACCAACATGCATCGAGAGCAACTAACAATGAAAGCAGGATCGGAGGTGGGAGCGGCGACAGACAGAACTATCGTCGCAGTAGCAGTGAGCCGAGAGAGGTGCTCACGTGCTACAAGTGTCAAAGGAGTGGGCATCTCGCTAGAGATTGTAGAGCCCCTCCATATTTCAACTATAGTGGTAGAGGACAGGATGGTTCCAATAAGCAAAAGAGTAATGAAGAGAGCGACGCCGCATTTGGACTCGCAGTAGACGAAGGAACCCCGTGTCGGATGCCTGTAGCTTATGGGACGGTGAACGGATACCGTGCCAAGGCACTCCGTGACTCTGGTTGTAGTCATATAATCGTACGAAAGGAATACGTACCCAAGGAATGTTATGTTGGTGACAACGTAACGTTGAGATTGATGAACGGAACGGTGATAGAGGCTCCACTCGCGACGATTAATGTGGACACCCCTTACTTCGAGGGTAGGACGACTGCAGCAGTACTGCCGGGAGTCGCTTATGATTTGGTCATTGGGAATGTCAGAGGCGCATTACCCCCGTTCCAGCCTGATCTCGCATGGGAGTCGACCGCGTGTCGAGGGCCTCGTAAAGTAGAGGTCGGGCATAACCATAGAAGTATGCTGGTCCCCATCGCTGAGCACGCTGAAGAAGATTCACAAGAAGAATCTGACCAAATAAATCATAATTTTGGAATGGCGAGTTTGGAGAGGGAAGATTTTTACAGAGGGAAACCGTCAACGTCACAATCTCGGGACATCATCAAAAAAGATGTCAAGCCAACCAGTGAGTCACCATCATGTATGATGAAAGAGTCCCAGTGTTCAGCTAAGGATGAAAGTGTTACAGGAAAAGAAGATAACGTCCCTACACAGCCACTAAGAGATGTTGAAGATGACACAGGTATAACAGATGTCCAAGAGACATCAGTGGAAGAAAGTACACTAATGGTCTGATGAAACGAACCGTACTTATGAAGAGGTGAAGATATTTGAGAGACGTGCGGTCAGTGATCCCTGCCTTACAAAGTTCTGAAGAGAAGGGTGTTTAGCTGGGTGAAGGAAATAACCCATGGTGTGAAGAGAAAAGCTGTACCTCTAAGAATATAACTGTACAGAAAGGGATTATAGAAGGGCAACCAGGAGGGTTGTCCAATGAAATGGAAGATACGTGTTTCAGAGAGGGAAGTTAAAGAGTGTGGTATAAAGGAGGAAGTTTATGATGGAATGAGATTGCCAGAGGAAGGATTAAGAGGGAATGCATACTCGAAGCAATACTGCTGGGATATAGGAATTTGTGCGTCAAGGATTAAAGATATAGAATAGAGAGAACAAAAGTTCATTGAACTGTTTTGTGAAGGGAAAGTCATTGTGCCGTAATTCTTTGATAAAAGGGGGTGAACTACCATAGAGACTGCCATGAAAACTGGTACAGTCAGTAAATGATGCTCGTGGCACAATGAAGATGTGGAACAAATTTGTAGAGAAGACATCGGCAGCGTGGAAAACGTTTGGATAATAAAAGAAGTTATGTGCGGAGAGGATGAGAGAACACACTTCAGGAGGATTAAAGGAGGAATGTCAGGAGAGGAGGAAAGATGTAAAACTGATTGTAGAAGTGAGAAGTGTGATGATGATAAGAAGTCTCATGTAAAGAGTCATCGTATGATGAAACTATTGTTTCCAAGGAGGGCGATAGGAGTTAGTAGGAAGAACGATAAGTGTCGGAAGAGACACAGAAAGACAAAGAACTGTGTGATATTGTGGAGAAAGTTGAAGAGAAAAGAGGGTGACGAAGGAAGTAGAGGATGTAAGTCTGGAGGAAAGGGTGCAAAGAGAATACTGATAATTGTCTACAGAGGCAAGACGCCGACAGCTGTGGTCATAACGAAAATAATGGATGTGAGAAATGAAGCTGACTATTTTGTCAAGAATAGGTTTAAATATTCTTTGACCCGGCGAGAACACCCGACTACTCTTATGACTGTTCTACAAAGACTCCAGGAGGAGTATGCCGACGATACATTTGGTTCATTATCAGAAGTCTCTACTGAAGAAGGAGCACTGAGTAAATGAAACCAATGTTTTAATCACATGTACATAAAGCAAAATGTACCAATTTGCTTCAAAGGGTGGGCCAAAGATGTAATGCAGTTGTACATATAATATATAACATTACTTTCATTTATGTATTTTAAAGTAATGGCCAACATTGCCATTGCAATACCTCTTTCATTTTTTTTATATTTCATGTACGATTGCAGCGGCCCATTGAAAATATTGTAAATATGTTTGTATTTTATGAGTAAACGACAACCAATGAAAACTTGCTTTTCAGGACTTACTTTTGAAACCTGAGTTTTGATTGGTCGTCGTTCGCAAAACTGTGATAATAATAATATTATTATTTTATTATTATTATTATTATTATTATTATTATTTATATTTTAAAGCTGTTGTAAGGATACTACGCATTATTATATATATGTAATTGTTTTAT
>JABUQX010141593.1:0-2500 GCA_015478945.1 Trachelipus rathkii
CATTGTACTTCGTTCGGTTAATCGTTTGGGGTGTTTAACCGTTTTCGCATTTATCGTGAAACAGCGCGTTTTCGTGCGCCGCTTCAGTGTGTGTGTGTGTGTGTGTGTGTGTGTGTGTGTGTGTGTGTGTATTATTATTATTATTATTATTATTATTATTTAGAGATAATTTCATTTCTATCATTAGTCTTGAGAACAGTTTGTCCCCATGATTGTACTGTATAAATAACTGGCTATTAGTTAGACAAGATCGTTTTTGATTTGTTAATAATTACGGGAAAAAAATTTCATAAACGTAAGTTGTTTGAAACATTGACGTCAATCTTAATGTTAAATCTTTAGTTTTAGAGAATTCTTTTTGAAAAATTTGAGGAACTCAATAGTACCAAGCTGCATATCTGCACATTCCATTAAATTAGTTATTTATATAATATAATTATAGGGAACAAATCTGTTCTCAAAAATATTTAAAAAGAAATTAGCTCTAAATAATAATAAAAAAGGAAATTTAAATTTGTAAAATAATATACTATTACATAAAGAAAACACTCCAAAAAACACGTTTGTGATATAATTCTATAATGCTCAGTGATATCTTTGTTCAAAATGATTTTAATACAATTTTTTTTGTATGGATGTGTTTTCATTGTAACTTAAATTTCCAAAAGTTTTTTTTTTTTTTTTTTTTTAATAGTAAAAATTATGACGTTTTTTTTTTTTTTAGATTTTTTTTATATATATATATATATATATATATATATATATATATATATATATATATATATATATATATATATATATATATATTTACTATAAATTTTTATTTATTTATATATATATATATATATATATACAGTGGCGTAAATAACGCCCCCGCAGGCCCCGCGGTGCGGGGGGGCGCAGGAGCCGAGAGGGCGCACGGCGGGTAAGAGGGATGAGCACTTTTTCGATGAAAACTCCATAAATCTCTCTCTCTCTCTCTCTCTCTCTCTCTCTCTCTCTCTCTCTCTCTCTCTCTCTATATATATATATATATATATATATATATATATATATATATATATATATATATATATATATATATATATATATATATATATATATATATATATATATATATATATATATATATATATCTATAAATATATATATATATATATATATATATATATATATATATATATATATATATATATATATATATATATATATATATATATATATATATATATATATATATATATATACTCAATATTTTTTTAACCCGATATATTGATAGTAAATCTGGAAACTTTCTCAATATTATTGATTTGTTATCCAGGTATGACCCGCTTCTTAAAAGTCATCTGGAGAATGAGAAAAGCAGAACAAAATATATGAGTGCTCCTATTCAGAATGAACTCGTTAGTTTGGCTTTACAACATGTGCTCCGTGACATAATAAGTGAAACTCAAGATGCGCCCTTTTTTTCTCTTATTTTAGATACGACCCAAGATATTTCTAAAACTGACCAACTGTCAGTAGTAATAAGATATGTCTGCATCAATTACGATGAAAAGAAGCTTCAAATTAATGAGTCATTCCTGGGATTTATCCCCATAACAAATCAAAAGGCCGAAGGTTTAGAAAGTGAAGTGTGTAAGTTTTTGGAAAGCAATAATTTTTCAATTAAAAAGTGCAGAGGGCAGGGCTATGATGGTGCTACTGTTATGAGTGGGAAGTACATTGGACTGCAGACCAAAATCAAGCGAAAGTCGCCTAATGCAGAGTATGTGCATTGTGCAAATCACAACCTTAACTAAGTCTTGAATGATTCTGTAAAGGAGATTACAGAAATGATTGTTTGTTATGATGTGATTAATGAGATATATGGGTATTTCAGTCAGAGTCTTCCAAGATGGCAATCACTGAAAGAAATTTCTTCAGAAACCTGCATGGTCAACAAAACTGTTAAAAGACTGTGCCCAACTAGATGGTCTTCGAGGTTCGATTGCTTGTTGGTAGTTAAAGTTAATTTCATTTATATTTTGAATTGTTTATCAAAAATCATCCTAACTTCAACAAAGAGCTCTGAAGTAGTTAAGGCGACAGCATTAAGAAGACAAATGTCTACTTTTCACTTCATTTTAATGCTTGTGTTTCAAAGCAAAATTTTGGAAAGTATTAACATCACTTCTAAAACACTCCAAAAATCAGACATATCCCTGGATGAAGCTTCCACTCTTTTAGAAAGGTGTGTCACCAAACTAAACCAGTTGCGGGGAGAGTTTTACAAGCTAGTAAAAGAGGCCCAGGAAATTGCAAGAAGCTGGCAAAGTGAGACTTCATTGCCTACTAGACGCAAAAGCAAAGTGACAAGCTTCTTTGATGAGCTTTCTAAAGATGTTGACTTCATTGATCTTTTGCACAATTTCAGGGTGAGGGTTTTTTACAGAAACATTGATATACTAATAGGCCAAGTGAATCGGAGGTATCAGATATGAGGAAGGTGAAACAGATG
>JABUQX010141594.1:5000-17500 GCA_015478945.1 Trachelipus rathkii
TCATTTCTTCTTCGACTAAATCTTTTTCTCCTCAAAACCCATGGTTCGATCGTGCTTGTTCTCTGGCCATTCAGGCTAGAGACAGTGCGTATCGGGAGTGGAAAAATTCTCGTTCTCCTATCACTATTGCTAATTTTCATTCAGCTAGAAATCGTTGCAGGGGTACTCTTCGACGAGCAAAGCGGACTTTCATTAAACGAAAGTGCGCTGACTTCCTTGGCTCCTACTGACAAATCTTTCTGGCCTCTTGCCAAAAACATCTCTAACAACTTCTGTAAATAGCCTTTCCTCCTCTTATTCGCTCTGATGGTTCTGTTGCTAATACTCCAACTGAAAAGGCCAATCTCTTCAGCCTCCTATTTTCCTCTAACTCACTCATCCCTGGACGATTCTGTCATTCCTCCTCCTCCTATTTCTCCTCTCATGTTTGACCTGTGCCTTACCTGTGATTACATTTGATCTGATACATACCACTCTTAAAATCTATGAACGATAGGAATGAGATGGACCGGATGGCATCCTTCCCCGAGTTTTGAGGAAGTGTGCTTCCATGCTGACCCCACCCCTCGTTCAACTATATCTTCTATGCCCCAATACTAGCACTTTCCCTCAGTGTTGGAAGCGCGCATATGTCCAACCTATTCCAAAAAAGGAAGCCGCTCTGACCCTTCTAACTATCGCCCTATAGCTCTAACTTGTATTCTATCTAAGATCTTTGAAACCCTTCTCAACCCTCACTTCTTAGACCATCTGGAATCTCATTCTCTTCTTTCCGATCGCCAGTACGGCTTTCGGCACTCGAGGTCTACTAGCGATATACTTTCAGGCGCCACTGCTCTCCAAGCTCCCCTCCTTTGGGTTTCCTTCTTTTCTTTGCTTACTTATGTCTAGCTTTCTTTCAAATCGCTCAATATTGGCTAGTGTTGATGGGGCGATTTCTTCTTCTTTTTCAGTCAATAGTGGTGTTCCTCAGGGTTCTGTATTATCTCCTACTTTATTCCTGCTCTTCATTAATAATCTTCTCACCTGCACATCTAACTCTATCCACTCATATGACGATGACTCGACCCTTCATTCTTCAACTCATTTCAATTCTGCTCCCTCTTTTATTTCTAGAATTGCCTCTCGTCTTAATCTTTCCGATTCTACTCTCGGATCTGGATAGAATTTCAGGGTGGGGTCGTCTCACCCTTGTGAAATTTAGTTCTTTAAAAACCCAACTTCTACAAATTTCCCTATTTAAGACACCTAACTTTCCTATCTCTTTCGACGGTTCTCTCGTCTCTCCTGTTGACAATATAAACATCCTTGGCCTTAACATAAACAAAAAAATGTCTTGGAAACCTCACATCACAGCGGTTGCTAGGGTGGCCTCAAGGAAACTGGGAATTCTGTTTAGACTGCTAGACTTTTTTCCCTCTCCTTTTTCTCAGTTACTCCAGCTATACAAGGGTTTCATCCGCCCTTTATGGAGTAAGTACTGCTCTCATATCTGGGGATAGTTCTGGCTTCATCCGGCTTTTGGATAGGTTCGAGTCAAGGCCAAAAGGCTTATAAACTATCCTGTACTTTCTAGTTCACTTGACCCTCTATCTGCGGCGCGATGTTGGTGCTTTTATCTCTTTCTATAGGGTACCGAAGCGGCAAGTGCTCGAGGGAACCTCTCCACTCGCGTACCACCACCTTTACGTTTACGACGCCCTAGTAGCAAAAGGGTGCTGTGTCGGCACATGAGTTTTGTGTTGATATTAATAACTCCAGACTAGTTCGTGGTGCTTCCTTCTTCCTGCCACCTCTGTTCTAGAATTTTCTTCCATCTTCTGTGTTTCCTACCCAATTTAATCTCTCACTTTAAAATCTGCGTCTGTGCTCATCTGCGTAATTTGCGGTGACAAATGTAAAAATAAAATAAATAAAAGGTTCTAATAAGGAATTTATTACGCAAGCTGAAACCCCACAAGAATGGCATTTCCGACGGTGAACCACTTCTAGAATGAATTTAAATAGAATAACTGAGAGTTTGCTCGTGTGACAAAAAAAAAAAAAAGATTCACAGAAGTGGAAGCCGCCTTATCAGCAACCCTGGCAACAGCACTGATAGTGACGATGGTGGCTTTTCAGCAAATAAACCTACTGAAGATGAAAAGGTCTGGATATGTTAGACTTTGATAAGTTCATGGTCGAAATTGCATTACATCTCATTCGCCTTCAAAGGAATCACACCACCAAGGAACCCCATCGAAAAAAACTGGAAGAGACAGTCATCGAGGAGCAAAGATAATTCAAATTTGCAATCTGTGAAAGAGAGATGAGGCTCAACGAAAAACATGGAGATGTTGCCTAGAAGAGAATCCTTTTCCATGTGGTGGCAGGTACAAAAATGTAAATAAGGTTTCCATTATTATCTTTGCTTGGTAAAGAAAATAATTATCACCCCCCTCCCTCGTATCAGTCGAGAGCGAGCGTATTTTTAGTGTAGGTGGGGAAATGTAAAACCCCAAAAAGGAACAGGCTCTCGCCAGATACTAGTGAAAGCTTAATGTTTTTGCATCACAATTTGAGAATTTTTGAATTTGAGTATTGAATGATATCTAACTTTATCTTAAAGGAGTATATTATTATTATGTCATGTTTGAGTAATAGTTTTTTTTTTATTTTGTCTTTTCAGATGATTAATTGAGGTCTCTTCTTCATTATTTATTCTTTATATTGTAGCTAATTAAAGAATCTTCTTTGTCGAATAGTATTCAGGTTAAAATATAAAGAGAGTTGTTAAAACTTACTGGAAAATGGAAATGGAATATTTTTTTTGAATAAACACAAACATTAAAATAATATTATATTTTCAATTATTATTCTAAAAATACTATTTTAATTTATAAAATAAATATACTTGGGCACAACCAAATATGAAATAAATAACTAAGTATTGGTTGTACAATGCACAGGGAATGCAATCCTGAGTTGCTTAGCAGTACACAAATGTTTTATCTTATAACTGTGTATTTATTATATTAATTAAAGTATCGGTATCGGTATCGGTATCGGCACCTAAAAAAATAGAGTATCGGTATCGGTATCGGTATCGGCCTCTTTTCTGGTATCGGTACATCCCTAATATATATATATATATATATATATATATATATATATATAAAATATATATATATATATATATATATATATATATATATATATATATATATATATATATATATATATATATATATATATATATATAACTAAACAAAGTACCGAAATCTAGTTTAAGCCACTTAAAAGACAACTTTTCAAAAAAAAAATTATTATCCGAAAAATATGGATTTGATTTTTTTTATGTTATTTCGAAAATTTTACTGCTAAATCAGGTTATAAGCTATTATTATTATTATTATTATTATTATTATTATTATTATTATTATTATTATTATTATTATTATTATTATTATTATTATTATACTTGTATATATGTATGGCACTTTATATCATGTGATTTGGGTGTCAGCACGGCTTCAACGAAAACACTTCCTTGAATAAAAGTCGCCTTGACCCTCAAGACTCATTCTTCGGTCTAGACCAAAAATTGAAGCTGTGTTTATTGAAATGATGAACAAGTTCACCCCTCCAACACTCATAAATCTTTACTCCCCCACAAATGATATTTTAATACGATTTCTTTTCTTCACCTTTCGAAATGCGAGGATTGGAAAATTCTTCCCGTCTTTTGCCTACTTTAAATCCGCTCAAAGGATTTGCAAGATGTTCTTATATCTTATATAAGTTAAGCACATCATTAGTTAAAGAAATTGTTTAACCTCTTTGCCTTTCCTAACAGGTCCATATGGGGAATCTACAAACTATTATTCGACTCCCGAGTCCAGACCAAACTCCTCGCCAAAAATTTAAAAGATTCTAATATAAGAAAAATTAAAAATTTATTTCTATATTAATAAATCAATAATAATTAATAAGTTAATAATAATAATAATAATAATAATAATAATAATAATAATAATAATAATAATAATAATAATAATAATAATAAACACACACACACACAATAATAATAATAATAAGTCTGCATTTAAATATAATCACAAAATCATAATATTTAAGTTATATATATTTAACCTTTAATCTATAGGCATATATATATATATATATATAAGAAAGAAATAGTTAGTATATATATATATATATATATATATATATATATAGATATATATATATAAGTTATATATATATATAATATATATATATATCATCACCCACCATCTTTCCCCAAGACTGGGCAGTAGAAGAATATAACGCAAGTTGAAAAGAAAGCCCAACCTTAGGTATAGCCATATATATATATATATATATATATATAAGTATAATATATATATATATTTATACACTAAAGAATCCTTCAAAAAGTTGTTATATATATATATATATATATATATATATATATATATATATATATATATATATATATATATATATATATATAATATATTTATTATTATTATTATTATTATTATTATTATTATTATTATTATTATTATTATTATTATTATTATTATTATTATTATTATTATTATTATTATTAAATTTAAAAAAATCCCATTATAAGCTGCTGATGAGCTGGAAAATCGTTTGCAAGGAGTCGAGAGTCGAGACAAACAACAACAGACTCTCTCGACTCATCAAAAAGTCTAGACTCCCGACTCTTCGTCTCTGCATCCTACAACTGATAAAAAGGTTTCTTGCTTCTTATCCAAATATCTCTAATGACCTGTAAACTAACTTTCACTCATGAAAAATGTTGGAGAATAGGTAAATGACTACCAGAAGCAGTTCTTCACTGGCGATTCTTGTAAAGTTTCTCCTTTATCCTTCACTTTAAAAGTCTTGTTCCTTTCTGGGGACCACAATCATCCTCGTTCATCGGATCATATCAACTAGGAACATTAGGAAAGCAAACAGCCCTAATGGTATACCTCATCGTGTTTTAAGAGAGTTAGCACCATCCACTACTTAATATGTCCTCTATTCACATGGCAAATTTGTTTGATGAATAATATAATACAATTATGTGGTCTATAACCGGTATGCTAATGTCGAAGTTTGTGAGTTATTGGAGATTTTAATCATTTTAAATCCTTCTATGATGACTGCTTAATAATGTTTTATACCAATCTAGATTTATGTTAAGACAAAGTGTTTAGTAGTAGTAGTAGTAGTAGTAGTAGTAGAATTTCAAAAAGATATTAGTCAAGAAGTAATCTAATTATTTAAGAATTGCTAAAAAGTCTATTAGACTAATTTAAAGAAAATTCGGTTTGCGTGTATCACATTCTAAAACAGAGAGTGCGAAAAAAGCTGTTCTGATCCCTCTAGCTATAGATTAATAACTCTCACTTAAATTCTCTTATATCCTTTGAATTTACTCTTTGTCAGTGCATCTTGGCCATTACTAGTCTCATCTTGTTCTTTATTATAGTAGGTACGGCATTCGGCGACTATGATCAAAATGTTATCTTGCACTTGCAGTGACCTTTCCAAAAACATTATATAATAAAAAAGTATGGTCTTTCTACCCTTATGAACTATAAGAAAACACGTGCAGTGATGGCAAACATTTCAAACGCGGTTGACAGGGTATGACATGCGTCGTAGGCATCTCAGCTCTTCGCTTTCCTTTTACCCTCGTATTCTGTTCCCATCTCTAGTATTATTTCAATTCGTTCTGTTTCATTTCTGCACTCGTTGGAGAAACGACCTCTTTCCTTTTCTGTTAATAGTAGTGTTCTCCAAGGTTGTTCACTCTTGGACACTCGACAGGGTAAGCGAAGCTTTACAGTCATAATCACATGACATGTTCCGATCAGTTTAAATATTCCTAATCTAGGTGTGATCAAACTTCCTATGAATGGAAGCTTTAAAGTAGGCAAAGACTAAATTTAGAAACAAAAACAGGATGAAAGAGAACATCCCAGTGCTAAATCGCAAAGCAACCTATTATTATTTTAATTAAAAAAAGAAGTTCACAATGACTCACGTCTCACATATTATAAAAGACCCAACGCATTGCAAATTTGCTTCATGAAAAATATAATGCAATTATGTGATTTATAATCGATATGCTAATGTCGAGGTTTGTGAGTTATTGTAAATTTTAATCATTTTAAATCCTTCTTTAATGATGACTGTATGCATGGGTTTTATATAATCTAGATTTATGTTAAGACTTCAGAATGATCTTTAGTAATGCTAAGTAGTAGTAGTGAGCTGATCAAAATAAATAGTAGTAGTAGTAGTAGTAATATTAGTATAGTAGTAGTAGTAGAATTTGAAAAGATATAGTGAAAGTATCTAATTATTTGGAGCTGTTAAAATCTATTGGATTAATTTAAAGAAAATTAGGTTTGCATGCATCACATTCTAAAACAGATGAATTTCAAAACGTCACAACAAACTATATATATATATATATATATATATATATATATATATATATATATATATATATATTTTTTATAACTTATATATATATATATATATATATATATATATATATATATATATATATATATATATGCAACAAATTGGATTCATTAATAATTTGTTTATAAAATAATTTTGTATATTTGATGTGAATACTTCGTAATAATTACGAAAATATGGCGCAAAATGCCATAATTGTAAAGTTGTAACGGTTGGCAAATTGCCCCTCAAAAAGTGGCTCATGTCAATGTTTTTGTAGCTATTATTTCTAGCCCGCCAATTGAGAGAGATATAAACAAACAATCGTTAGCGCACGACGCTTTATAAATTTTGTAAATAAATTAATAACTAAATAAAAACTAAAACGAAGTTATCTTTCAATTAATACAAGTGACATAAAATAAGAAGAAAATAATATAAAAATAAAGTTTAAAGGAAAGAAAATCTATACTTTTCGTTGGAAGGCTTAGACCCCAGACTAGTCCTTCCACGTTGGTGTATCCCAGGAGTGACTTACGAATTAACAATAAAGAAATAAAATATAAATTACGAATGTTGAAATAACTATATATATAGAAAAAAAAAAAAAAAAAAATTAAAAAGTAAAATTTCAGTGAAATTAATAACTTTAGAAAAATAGGCCAATATAAGCCTAGGCTACTCACGCACGCACATAATTGCGTTCAACAATAACAATAAAAAGACTATTGTTTTTAGTGCATTCATAAATAATAAAGCAAGAAAAAAAAATCTACAGATATAAAAGTGAAAAACAAAAAAAGAAAAATAAAGAAAAAAGTTTTAAGTTAAAACTAGGCCTAGTACTAGTTTAAGAGCTTAGCCTACGGAACTATCTGTCCTCTCTTAGGGCCTATATAAGTAAGCTACAACTATTTTCATGGCAACAGGCCTATTTTTATAAATAAATGGTTTAAAAAAATTTTTATTTTTAATTTTTTTAACAATTTTACAAAATCAGCCTACTTGGGTAATTGTGTAGTTAAAGTGAGTCAAGTGCTTTTACTACAAAATAACTAATAAAACAGTGAAATAAAGTTTTTAAGTGAATGTACAATTAAGACAGTGTAAAAAAAAAAAAAAAAAAAAAAAAAAAAAAAAAACTTTTTGTGAATTACAACGATGACTTCGACTAGAAGCAGGTCTGGTGCTCAAAATTTAAATAATCCACCGTCTGGAATTTCTATACATCATGTAGATGTTGAAATAAATGAAAATGATGGACAAAATGAAAATCTAAATAGAAACGATGGTCACAACTCAAATAACTCATCGGTTGAGAGTGATCGTTCTCGCACCCCATCACCCGAACCACATCGAAGAACTAGGAAAGTACTCTCTGTGCAGGATATTCCTCGGTTTGAAACAAGGGATGTGGGAAAGTGGTTAGATAGAGTGGAATTTCTATTTAGCCTATATTTTGTTACTGATAATATTGAAAAAGTTCAACTTCTCGGTCCTCTCTTACCTTCGGCTATAACTTCAAGAATAAGCTATCCTATCAACGACCAAACATATGAAGAATTGGTTCGCCTTGTAACTGAAACTTATGCTCCATCTGATAAAGAGAAAGCTGAAAATTTATTTCGGCAGGAGCTTAAACCTGGTGAAAAGCCCACAGCATATCTTAACAGAATTAAAGCATCATTAGGAATCCGCAGTTATCAATGGCTTCTACATCAAAATGAAAACCTTATGAAACAGATGTTTCTTCGTGTTCTACCTGAGGATCTGGTACCATTAATAACGGTATTGAAAGGGGATGCGGATATTCATAAATTGGCCGAAGCAGCTGACGTGTTCATGGAATCCCAATGTCATAAGTCAAAATCCTATCCAGATTATTCGGTCAATGCTGTGACTCCATTCATCCCTACCAGGGCAAGTGATCCCCAACCTAGGAAAGAAGACCACATTTCACACAATGATTTGGCCCAAATAAACAATCGACTAAGTGAGATGTTCCAGAAGTTGGAGGCCCTCACATATCAAGTAAATCAATTAGATCTACGGATGTCTCGTAATGATAATGGTTGGGACAGAGGTCGCTCTCATGGCTGAGACAGAGGTCGTTCTAACCGTCGTCGATCACCTTCAGGATTTAGAAAGATGGACCCCTTTGCTACTACCATTTCACCTTCCGTGAAATGGCTAGCAGGTGCCAAGGAGGCACTTGCAAAATGGCTCATTTGTTGGCACAAGCGCCATCACAAAATAATGCTGGACCTACTTCCCTACCTTCGCAGGGAAACTAAGTATAGGGGTGGAGTTACGCCCCTGTACAAAGAAAGTGCGTTTTAATCCAGTGGTAACTCGTAAAATTTGTAAGTACAAAAGTAGTTTTAATAATATAGAACGTATTAGGGAGGAAAGCTACCCCCAACCAAATTCGAATAATAATTACAATATAGGTAAAAATGTTGATACAATTTTGCATGCTAATAAAAATAATATCCAGGTTCATGTTCATTCAAGTGAAAATGCTAATAATGGCGTAAAACAATCTGTTTTATGCGAGAGAGCTTCTCAGTTGAGTGAAAATGAATCTTGGTATAGGGAAAATTTGATTTCCTCCGATATTAGTGTTAAGGGTAAGGATATGCATTATCAAGGTAGCGAACAGTCAGTTATAGGGCTGGAATCTTTAATTCCAAGCCAAAATACTGCGATGCGGGTTGAAAATGCAGATTCTTGCAATGGGTCAGTGCTTCCCAAAGTTTTAAATGTAAACGAATGTAAAAATTTTGCAATTAATTGTCTCCTTCGTATATATGACGCTAATTCTAAGCAATTATTTTTGTTAGATACAGGGAGTTCATTTTCTATTTTAAAGGCTTCTGCAGAACAAAGGAAAGATCCTATTGGCTTTCTTACAGCTGCTAATGGAAGTCAGATTAACATTTATGATTGTATAACTAAAAAATTAAATTTCCTGCTAAAAAGGGACTATGAGCATATATTTTTAATCGCTGATGTAATTGATAATATTTTAGGGATAGATTTTTTTACTAAATATAAATTTAACCTAGATTTTAGCTCAAATATTATAATTGATGCCACAACTGGTCTATCATGTAAAGTCATTCAAGGGAATGATTCTGAAGCACTACCCATAACAAATGATTTTAATTATATAAATTTAACTCTTTCTCCTAAACTCCCTTCTGCGCCTTCTCTTTATACTTCTCTATTAGGTGAATATAAAATGTTGTTTGATGATTTATATAAAATTTTAGAAAATGTTAATGTGAGAGATAATAATTATAATAATAGTATCCCTGGGGGTAGCTATCAGGACAATGCCTCCTACAAGTGTAATAAAAATAGAAATGAAATAAGTATGAATAAAAGTGATATTAATAAAGAAAGTGATTTTAATAATACAAGTGAAATAGGCTTTACAAAATTTCCTCTTTCCCCCGCTGAACAAAATTCCTTAAATGAACTAATTCCTTATAAATTTAAAGTTATGGGTTCCCCAATAAACATTAAAAGTCGCAGAATCTCTACTAGTTTATATGATAAGGCCAAAGAAGAGATAGGCAGGTTAGTAAATGCTGGGGTACTTTCTCCCTCACACTCACCTTGGGGATTTCCGATTTCGGTACTTTCTAAACCTAGTGGTGGAGTCCGAATAGTAGCCGATTTGAGATTACTGAACAAACGAGCTGTTCGAGACAATTTCAGTCTCCCTAACTTAAATGACTTTACGAACTTACTTCACGGGTGTAAAGTATTTTCTGTTTTAGACTTAAAAAAGGCATTTTATAACCTTAAAGTCCACCCTGATTGTCGAAAGTTCTTAACTATAAATACTCCTTTTGGCAGTTTCTCATATAATAGTATTGTAGAAGGCTTCCATTCCAGTCCCACTAGTTTTACAAAATACATATCTTTAATTCTTTCTAAAATCCCTAACATTTTTATATATATTGATGATATCCTCATCGCCACTCCTACTCATGATGAACACATGAAGATTTTAGAAATGGTACTAGACCGGTTAAAATCTTTTAATTTGAGACTTAGTGCTGATAAGTGCCAAATTGGACAGTCTCGGGTTACATATTTAGGTTTTGATGTGTCCGAAGGCTCCATGCTCCCTAATGAGGATAAAACCACTGCTATTATGAATATCCCAAAACCCAAGACTATCAAAGATTTACGTTCTTTCATAGGCAGTCTAAACTATTTTCGCTCTTCTCTTCCTGGTATTTCTGAAATTATTTCTCCTCTTCTTTCTTTTCTCAAAGGTGCACCATACTCTCAACGCAGAGTAAAATGGAATCCTGAGGCAGAAGAAGCCTTTAATATGGCCAAATTGGCCCTCAAAAATGCTATACCTTTGGGTTTTCCTTCTAATAATGCTCAAATATCTGTTTTCACTGATGCTAGTCAGACAGCCTTGGCAGGTGTGGTAGTTTCTACAGAAAATGAAAAAACAGTTCCGCTTGGATTTTACAGTTATCGATTGAATCCTACTGAAATTGGTTATAGTATATATAGCAAGGAACTCCTTGCCTTGGTTAAAACAATTAAGAAATTTTCCCATATAGTAGAAGCAAGAAAGGTAGATGTGTTTTGTGACAATCTTTCAGTCACACAGTCACTTAAAAAAGAGACTGATGCTAATCACTTGCTAGCAAGGGAGCAGCGTTACCTAACTTTCTTGTCAGAGTATGATTTGACTGTACATCATATTAAATCTGAAGAAAATATTCTTGCAGATTTCTTGAGTAGAAATCCAGCTCAGAGAACCACTGAATGGCCATCAAATTTGCCCACTCCTTCCACTTCTGCGGAAAAAGTAGAATTAGATTCAGCAACAAGCTCTTCTCTTCAAATTGGAGATCAGATACCTGAAGCAGAAGTCATTCCAGAAGTATCCTGTGATGAAGTCTTGGTGTCACCAGATTTTCTACCCCAGCAGAATTCTTCAACAGAGGATGACAGTTATGCTCTTGCATCAATTTTCAATATTTCCACCAATGATGTATTTAAGCTTTTTCAGTGTAAGATTGACTACAAAGAACTGCAAGCAGCACAAGAAGCTGATGTACAACTTCAGAAATATTTAAATAACCAAGAAAATACAGGTCTTAAGCTTACAAAAAGACTCTATTATTATAGGAATGACTTGGTCTCACTAGTCGTTGATGAATCTATTCCACTTTCACCACGTGTCTTTGTTCCAGAATCCTTTATTCTTCCTGTTATTTCTTATTCTCACTCTTTAGGGCATTTTGGTGTTAAGAAAACTCTGGCATCCCTTAGAAAGCGCTTTGTATGGAAAAATATGCCAAAGTACGTAAAGCAATTTGTACAAAGTTGTGATGCATGTCAGAGATCTAAATCTTTTCGCAAAATAAGCCCTCCATATGAATCTTATAGGCCAGTATCGGCCAAATTTCAAGTAGTCCATATTGACATTCTTAAAATGCCTCAATGCAAAAGCTATAAGTACCTTTTAACATTGATTGATAGGTTCTCCCGTTATCTCTTTGCTTTCCCTTTAAAAAACATAGAAACCTCAACCATAGTGGAGGTAATTACTAGAGAATTTCTACCCATAGCTGGAGTGGTAGGAACTTACATTTCTGATAGAGGAACGCAGTTTACGTCGGACTTATTCAAGAGTGTGTGTGAGGAGTTAGGATCCCGGCATAACTTTACCTCCGCCTATACCCCACAAAGCAATGGCCTCATCGAAAACTCCCATAGAACATTGTTGAGATCTTTGCGAGCCATGCTGTCGGATGAGTTGGAAGATGTGAAGTATTATTGGCTAGATCTTCTCCCCATTGTGCTATTGTGTCTGCGTACTGCCCCATTGAATTCAGAAGGAATCACCCCTGCCATCTTAATGATGGGTCAAAATCCAACTCTCCCTGGAGCATTAATAGATCAGCTGGAGTCCTCCTTCCCCCTGTCCATGAAAACTTACGCTGAGAAACTAAAATTATTCTTAGGACTCCCTCTGTCTCCAGAAT
>JABUQX010141596.1:7500-25329 GCA_015478945.1 Trachelipus rathkii
CATTATATTATCACACACATATATATATATTATATTATATATATATATTACATATGTTACATATTATATATATATATGAAGAGTTAAAGCATATTGGTTATTGTTCATACATACTACATATATATACACATTATATATATACTACATACATTACAATATTACAGCTATATATATATATATATATATATATATATATATATATATATATATATATATATAACATTTTATTTTATTTTTGTTTGTCCAGATTGATATGGACTAACATTTTTTTTTGTTTTCAAAACTTTGTAAACATGAAACTCGTGAAAACTTAACTTTTTAAGAACTATAAAAGGGACAAACAGACTAACAAGACAGGAACAAACAAACAAAACAAACAAACAAACAAACAAAAAAAAATTTCAAAGTGAAAAGATTAAATAAATATTTTTATGAACTTCCAAAGTAACTTTTTCAACCTTTAATGGCTGACAAAATTAAATTTTTGAAGGAAACCTTTATATATATATATATATATAGAGCAGCATATGAGATATATATAGTATATATATATATATATATATATATATATATATATATATATATATATATATATATATATATATAGCATATATATATATATATATATATATATATATAGAGAGAGAGAGAGAGAGAGAGAGAGAGAGAGAGAGAGAGAGAGAGAGAGAGAGACATGGGGAAAGTAGATGGAAGAAATGGTCTCAGATATGTAACGGCAGACCGACATAGATAACAGGACAAAAAGCAAAGAAAGAGAAAAAGAGAGAGAGACAGAGAAAGAGACGAAAGAAAAAAAGGAAGAGAGAAAGAGAGAAAGAAAGAAGAAAAGAAGGGAAAACAGTATCCAAGAAACCAATCAATAAAATAATAGGTAATTTATTAAGCATATAATATAATAAAATAATCCCATTATCAAATTTGTAAACTAAAATGGGACTGAAATTAATCAATTTCGTTTCAATGTGTGATTCCTTCTTTTCAAATCGTAAAAATGATCGTTAAATAAAACCGAGTTTTTTATGTCGCGTCATTCGATGCATTTAAAACATGCGAAATTCGCGTCACTGAGCGATCTTCTATCTCTCCTTGTTCCCCTTCTGACCTCGGTAGTCATAGTAACCCGTTGACAGGTCACCAGAAACAGACCAGAATTATTCATTTCCGCTTGAATTGCCTGGGCTCGGTTTTTCTCGTTATTCATTTGAAAAGGACAAGACCCCAATTGAACAATGTTATTGCTTTAAATGCTCGCGCGCAGTTGCTTGAATGATGTTTCTCAAGTGTTGTTGCTCGCATGGAGTTCGTCCGCACAAATGAATAAATATAAAAATACAGATCCAAATAATATTATTTTTATCCTATTCATTTTTACCCCCTTTCCAATCCTTTGTCCGTCTGTCTGTCTTCTTCCATAATCTATCTATCTATCTATCTATCTGCTCTGTGCAGCCACCTCATCTGTCACACCCTCCATATACCTTCCCTCTCTAACCATCTATCTATCTATCATCTATCTATATCTATCTCTATCTGTCTATCTATCTATCTCTCTCTCTCTTATATCTCGTCTCTTACACTTTATATGTATTAATACATATATATATATTATAATATATATATATCTCTAATAACTTATATATATATAACATATGTATATATATATATATATATATATATATTAAATAATAATATATATACATATAACCATATATATATATATGTTATAATAATATATATATGTATATATATATCTTTAATATATTCTTCTATATATATATATCAATATACATACAACTCCAATATATATATAGTGGGATCATGTGGATACAGTTATTGATGACGTATATATGCTATATAACATATATATGTATATATATATTTGAAATCGAACAGGCTGTTTTTGGATTTATTTCATTTTCTGACCGAATTTCGCTTTTTTTTTTGATTCTTTGAATTTATTTTAGCTGTCAATACTCGTAAAGTTTAGATAATAATTAATTGGCTAACCTTTACATATATATATATATATATATATATATATATATATATATATATATATATATATATATATATATATATATATATATATATATATATATATATATATATAACTATATATATATATTTATATACAAAAAAGCGAAATGTGGTTCAGAAAATGAAATAAATTCAAACAAAGTCGTCGATTACAAAGTCATTTTTTATTTTAGTTTTCAAACGATTCTACAGGGTAATAAACTTAAAGTGTCGTGGTAATAATAATAATAATAATAATAATAATAATAATAATAATAATAATAATAATAATAACAATAATAATAATAATAAATAATAATAATAATTCAATAATAATAATAATAATAATATAATAATAATAATATATAATAATAATAATAATAATAATAATATATATATATGTATAATAATAATAATAGTAGTAAATTAGTAATAATAATAGGTAATTTAAAATATTAATTAACAAGATTAGGTTGATTTAATTAGAAAATTATAATTTTTAATTTAAGGAAAATGCTTATAAATTTGTTACAATTTAATCAAAATAATATAGGACGGATATTAATTCTTTAAATTTATTATATATTCATTTATTAACGAATTAAATTATTTTTAATTATATATATATATATATATATATATGTATAATATAAACCTTTACTAATAATATATATATATATAATATATATATATATGTATATATCATATATATATATAATATATATCTAATATAATAATACATATATATATATATATAATGTATGCTATGTAATAATATAGCATAACAACCAATTAATAACAAAAACATTAATAATAATCCCTGTATGCAATAATAATAATAATAAAATGTATATGTAATAAACCAATAATATATATATATAATATATATATACTAATAATATTATAATATATAAATATATGTATGTAATATGTAATAATATATATATAATAATATATATATATATAGTAACCCTTAATTATATACATATGTATATATGTATATATGCATATATATATATATATAGCATATATATATATAACTATCTATATACTTATATATATATATTTATATGATGCAATTCTGCAAAATATTTACATCTATTGAAAATACGGAACAATAAAATTCTTCATGAGTAGGCACACTTTGCAGGAAGTTTATAGGGGTCACTTGTAGAAAATTAAGAAGAATCTTGATATAAAGCATTCATTCAGTAATAGGGTTAAATTTTGGAATAGCTTGCCACAGGAGGTTGTTGAGTGCGACTCGATTGCAACATTTAAGAAATGATTGGATAGGTATATCACACAAAAAGAAAAACTGCTCAAAAAGTTTACTCAAATTGAGCTTGGTTGTATAAGGTTCTCAGTTGTCACTGAAGAGATAATTGAGTACATTTCGGTCAGAGAACACTTTAAACTTGTCAAAATGAGAAGTATGAAACTATTGTTCCCCATATATATATATACTCTTTCCATATATATATATATATATATATATATATATATATACTATATATATATATACATATACAATATATATATATATAACTCAACATACTAATGTATATATAATGTATATATCATAAAATGAGTATAACCAATAATATATGTATATGTAATAACAATAATATAATAATAATAATATATGTATATATATAACATTATTATAATATATAGCAGTAATAGTTGCAATTGGTGCCCAACAATATTATTAATAACCATATATTATATTTATATATATATATTATGTATATAATAATAATAACATATATATATATATGTAATAATAATATATATATGTGTATGTAATTTAAGCATAATAATAATAATAACCAACGTAATAACACCTTTGTATGTAATAACAACCAACGTAATAATATCATATGCTATCAATACTCTTTATATATATATACACTGCTCACTTATATATATTACACCATGTTTATTTGTTTATATATAACCTTATATATACACTATATGTATATATATATATATATATATCCATATATATATATAACAACATATATACGCGCATATATATATATATATATATCTTTATTTCTTTCTTCTTTTCTTCACTATATAGATTGGGGGGAAGGTGCTGTACAAGCATCGGAAGAAACCTTGATAGGAGAACGTGAAATAGGCAGCGTCAAGAAAAGAGAAGCCAACCGCCCCTGTACGGTAGTGGTGAGCTCGTCACAGACGAAAAATCACCCTAGAGCATCATAGGACCGCGACAGAGGACCCTCACTATGGTAAATCGTCAATGTAAGGAGGTTCATCCCTGGCCAGAGTGAGCCCTGTGCAGCTTTACGCCATTCTCTCCTATCAATGCACCTTTATTCTACTTCTGCCAAACTCATTTCTCTTTAGACATTCGTTCACCGACTCATCCACTTTCTCTTGATCTCTAATAGTGATTAGGTTCCTAACACTCACCACTATATCCAGCAACCAACCGACTTTCATTCGTTCTTTCCCACATGACCAAACCATCTCAACATACACTTTCTCATTTATTCTCTCATTTTACCCCTTTCTTCACACCACACACTCTCAAATTATTCATTCCTCACTTTATTAATTCTTTTCTGCACCTAGCATGCCCCTAAGATTGTCCATCTGAACACATTGAACTTTAGTCTATACTTCTTATTCCAGACTATAGTCACACTTACTACACAATAACACAGGTAACAACATACCTGTGTAAGACTCTAGCGCACTCAAGACGATCCCTTTACATTCACCAACGATTTAATTGCTCAGCCACTTCCTGCCATTCACAACTTTCCTACACACTCTGCATCATCCAATTCCCTTCTCATCAACACAGCCACCCTAAATATTTAAACTCAGACACTTGCTCCAGCTGCTCATCTAACATAACACACCTGGGACTGTCTCACTCACAACAACTTGTACTCTTATCTACGTTTACTTTCAAACCCTCATTTTATACCCTGCCAAATCTCTCCATCAATCCTCTCAAACTCTCTCCAGACTCGCCACACAGAACCAAATCATCCTGCTTCATACAATAGGTGAGGCACCTCCCACTCTCTCAAATTCTCCATCATTCCTAGCCACCCTGCTTTCCTGCCATCCCACACTCTCGAATTCTTTCATAACCCATCCATGCATTGAATAACCAAGGAGACATAACACAACCCTGTCTCACTCGCTATTAATCTAAACCAATCACTATTGACACCATTTATTCTTACACGCTTCACTATCGTCATACATGCACAATTTATTCAAAACCCTACCACCAACACCATATATCTCTAACACCTGCCATACAGCTTCCATATTAACTCTATCATACGCTGTTGTAAGTCCATAAAACTATAAATATAATTTTATTCTTTCTTTCTCCCTGATTTTCTCATCATTTTGTTTCAGTACTTCAGATTTGTTAAAATGCCACCTGCTCCTAAACACTTTTCTTCGCAATCAGTCCCTCTCCTATAGTCTTCACTCGACGCACTCTTTCAGGCGAAATACCAGCATATACTTATTCCTACAACACTCCATTAAACTTATTTATAATTTCTGGTTTCCGCACCGCCACCCTTGCCTGAGAATTTATTACCAACTCTCTCCCCATTACAATTCTTGGGAGAACTACCTCCATAGCAACTTTGTTGCGCAACACAAATCGAAAATCAATCACCATCTTTCCCGCCTCCGCTCTTGGCCAGTGTTTCACTGGCCAATTTCATCATACCTTGCAGTTTTAAATTCTTCCAACTGCTCACTTCTACCATTTCACCCTCACTCCTTACTAATGACATAATTTTTTAAAAATACCTATTCCTTCTTGCACCATCAAAACCACATACATTCACTAACACCTCATCATTACCTGTTAATATTGTTGCCAGTTTTCAGTTATTTTTTGTAACTCCTCTCAAATCTCATTTCATCAGGGTTTAAGAGAGCTTTTCATCCCACCTTTCAAATTATTCTCTGTATCTTGGATTATGTTTATGAATTTGCTTGGCTTTCAGCTTTCAGAAGGGCTTTTCATTTCTGTGGCATATTCTCAGATAATTATCATTTAAAACTGTTACGTTTTGCCTCTACTAATATATACCATATATGCTTATATATATATATATACATATATATATATATGGAGACATATATTCCATATCTATCCTCCCATATTGAACTAAATTTTTATATCCTTATTAAATTAACATTTTTACTAAATTCTTGTTTGCTACATAAAATTGATTTACATGTAATATATATATATATACATATATATATATATATATATATATATATATATATATATATATATATATATATATATGTTGCATATATATATCTATATATCTTCTTCTATAAATATATATATATTATATGTATGTATATCATATGTATATATATGTATATATCTTATATATATATATATATTATAATATATGCATATATAATAATAATATATATTATATATATATATATCAATGTATATATCGCTATGTATAATAATAATATATATATATCTTTATAAATATTAACATATATATATGTATATATGAAATATACATATGTATATATATATATATATACTCTTCTTATGTAATTTCCCATAACTTCATATATATGTATATATGTATATACATATATATATGTATAATAATAATATATCATATATATACCATCTGCCATTTGGGTTGACACTTCGGTGATGCGGTGCGGCTGCGATGAAGCAGTGAGAATTTTTAGCTACTGATTGCAGGTATGGTGCGCGGTACAGAGTTTTGGGTGTGCCGCGTTGCGGGTGTGCACAGTTGCGGCCAGCAGGCGCGATGGGTGTGTGCAGCTTGGGCTTTCAGATTCAATTTTAAATTTATATATAACAACTATATCATACATATATATATATACAACATATATGCTGTATATACCTGCCCTTCCACCATATATGTATCAACCCTTGAAGAGTTAATACAGTGATAATGAAAGGGAGTAATTACTTTTTATTTTTATTATTCTAAGACTAATTAAATCACATAGTAGGTAATGATATCAATGTAAGAACAATTTAAAATGCAATCAATTTGTTGTTCAACACAATAGGCTAATTCACAGTCATTAATAAAATGGGTGAAAGTTAATATAACAAGTCCCTACAATCAAACACAATTTTCCGGTTCTTTTCAACGAGCTAGAAGCTGCGCTCAAAATGGGCCTCTATTCTTGTATCTTGAGGCCTTACTGCCTTCCTTCCCTCGAAATGCCGCATTTCTCGGGCAGCATTGCAGTGACTCACTCTCACAAAAAATGGTGCCATTCTAAAGGTTGTTAAATATTTTCATATATAATAAAATTAATAGTAAAATTGATATACAGAGTTATTATGAGAGGTGTACATAATTATTGTGAGGCAAAGATCCTGCCCTCACAAGGTTTTTTTTTGGTATGTAATTTGACATTATTATTACGAAACACAAATTCTATTCTTACAATATATTGTTACAAAATACATAAAAGACCTTCTTAATCCCCACCTCGGGGGTTTTGACTATTTCAACTCTTCTATCACAACCCTTCCTGTGACATTTTGTAAGAACATGCGGGAATTTATTACTACTATTAGTGTTTGGCAGCATCGTTTCGTCTATAGTATTAGATAGAGGAAGAAGACGATTTTTTTTTTTTTATTTTTTTTTTTTGGAAGGATAAGTATCAATTCAACTACTGTCTAATTCTAAGAATTACATGCAGAAAAAGCTCCCCCTTTTCCTCTCTTTCTTTTTTTTTTTTTTTTGTTTTACACTTTATTAGCGCAGCAGATAGTTATATGTCTATATTTATATATAACTTGGGTTCAGCGTCCCCCTATGATTATGTTATGAAAAATTCTTACATTTCTTAAATTTTCTACTGCCTCTTTCCCTTGCTTTAAGGCAAATGTAAACGTTATTCACTTTTTATCCGTAGCACCGAGATCCCGGTATCTCTCGGACAGTTTCCCCCGATATACTGATTTCTTATTAACACACGGCCTTTGCTGCTTGTGGAATCTTTCGGAACAAATATATTTTTATTTTTATATATGGCCACTGTGGGGCCAGGGCCTACGCATTAAGGCCACTAATTTTCTCAAATAGGCACTTTGACTGACCGTGGCACTGAGTGCCTCCTTCTGCAACAAGCTTCCTGGCACTGATAGATTTTGGCCGAACATAAGCACACTGGGGGTGACCCCTTGGTCATTTAGAGGGCTAATTCTCAAACAGTACAGAGCCCAAGGCAAAATTTCAGGCCATTTTAATCCTTCATTCTCTTCATCATTAATCATACACCTTAGTGTCACTATGAGGGCTTGGTTCAATTTTTCTGCCAGTCCGTTCGAACGAGGGGAATTAGGCGTCGTGATAATATTATCTATGTTGGCGAGTAGGTTACACGTCAAATTAAAAATATTTTGGCGGTGGAAACTAGCTTCCCCGGTCGAGATGACTTGGCATACCCCAGGCCACCGGGCAGGAAAAATTTCGCCCACTAACACATTCAACACCGAGTCAACCGTGCTTGCCAGAGAGAGGGTAGGCGAGAAGGTCTTAAAATCTGTCGATAAGAAACAAACGAAGATAATTGAATCCCCATATACTGTAGGGTGGCTTACAAATCTCACATGGAGGGTGTCAAACTTTTCCGTGACTTCCTTAAACCTGCCAAATTCTGGAGATATCTTTTCTAACGCTTTTATTTTTTTGACGAGACATCACAATACCAGCATACGTTCACGCTCTACAACCATGGATCTGAAGGCGAAATCCGCTCTTAGAACAGTCAAAGTCCGTTTAATCCCCAAGTGATTTGTATTATGTATTTTTCCTATGACATCATCCACCAGATTTTCCGGTACCAATATTCTAGCTGTGCCTGTGGAGATGTCAACCGCCAAGGACAGCTCCTCGCCCCGATGGATGAACTCCTTGTAACATCAATCCACTAGTTTTCAGCCCCTTTATTAGGTCTCTTATATAACCATCAGTCTCCTGTTCTATAGCTATCTGAAATCTACCCCATCCTGAAATTTCTTCATCATTCCATTTAACCCTTTTTACTGTAAGTTATAGCATTTATTACAAAAATCATCAAAGTCATTATCATCACCAGCTTCGCTACTACTATCATTGCCACTACTACTACTACTACTGCCACTACTACTACTACCTCCGCCATTATTACCACTATTACCATCATCATTACTACTACTACTACTACTACTACTACCCAACTATTACTTTCATTATTATTTTTATTATTATTGTGTGTGTGTGTGTGTGTGTGTGTGTGTGTATTTTATTATTATCTATTATTATTATTATTGTGTGTTATTATTTTTAAGTATTATTATTGTGTATTATTATTGTGTGTGTGTGTGTATTATTATTAGTATTATTATTATTATTATTATTATTATTATTATTATTATCATTATTATTATTATTATTATTACTATTATTGTATTATCATTATTGTTATTTATTATTGTTATTATAATACTCCAGTAGAATCTTTTCTTTTAACGATGCGATTTAAGGCTCCAGCCCTTCTACGGAATTAGAGGTGTCACTTCAAACTCACTCCTCCAGTTTGTAACTCCAGTCTCTTATAGTATTTTGTTTGGCCGCCCACTCACATTTCTATACAAGCCAGTTGCAATTGCAACTCCCAATCCTTAGTTTATCTCTTTCGTTAACTGAATTTCTGATAAAATTATGTAATTTATTTGGCATCAGACAATTTAAGCTAAGAGTCAAAGTTTTAGAAATAGCAATCAGAAATTTCCCTCTCGAATATTGTGAAGTGCAGACTCTTTTTCATATAAGCGTGATTAACCACGCTGTTGCTCTTAGTACAGACATGGTGATTCCCTTATTGGCAGTCAGAAATGGCATATTTTGGCTGTTATTGAGCATAATAGTTCATAACCTTAATTACAGCAGTGTGATTGCCACTTCCACCTCCAAGTATAGTACTGTATAGGCGCAGTGTCTTTGTCCAGTTTTCTTCTTCCATGGTGCTGGCTCTTGGTAGCTCTTCAACCTTTAAGAAGTATAGCCAGTAGCTCAGTTTGTTGTTCTTCCCAGGGGGCACGACAACAGGGTGGCGCTCTCACCATGCTGCCCCCAGCTGAAAATACGGTCTGTCGCTCCCAAGAAATCCTTTTGTTGGGCCCGGGTTTCCTTTCCAATACAGCATTTTCGTTAGGGAGGTTGCATGCAATTAGCAGGCCGCCTCCGATATTGTTCGTGTCGGCAGAAGTTATACTGGGACCGAGAAGGCCCTAGCTTCCTTGATAGTTGTTTAGTTTTGCAGCAATTACTTGCATTAGTCTTCTCTTTGCTTTGAGGCCTAACGCCCTTCTACGCTAATATGTTGAAACCTAAAAAATCTGTTTCTCCGACCGCAAGTACACATTTTTTTTTGGATTCATATAGGTACCTTTCATATATCTTGTCTCTCTAAAACTTTCTCCAACATTGCAGCATATGTTCTTCAAAAGTCGAACTGGCAATCAAATGTTAATCTAAATGGCAAAAGCATTCTTTAAATCCCCAAACAAGATGACTGTGAAGCTGGAAGGAAGGCACTAAAAATTTTGCCATATCTTGTATGTATTAAATAGTTAAAGCTGTAGTTACCAAAGGACAAATGTGGTAGAAGCAACATATTTCCCAACTTGTTTCCTTTGTTTGCGTTATAATTTAGCTTTGGAGCATCCTTGATAATAACACCGTATTTGCAATTACAATACTTAATCTAATATAATCTTAGGTAGGGTAAAGTGACTGTCAGGGTTGATCTTTGGTTCAATAACCTCAAATCAACGACTAAACGAACTCTGCCATCCGACTTTGGCAAAACTGGTTGAAACCCCAATTTAGCTCATAGTATTTGTCGGCAATTTATTGATTTCCTCCTTGCTCTCAAAAGATGTGTAGACTAGTAGCTTCTCTCTCAATTATCGGCGGGCCGCTGATCCCATGGTATGGGTAAATTTGCCGCCAATGATTCTTTCAAAATTTCTATCTTCAAAGGTTCTTCTCTCCCTCATCCAACATTTCTGATCTTCATCCCCCTTCCAATGAGTACAATCGCCTTTCCCTCTATGGTTTTTCAAAAATTTTATGCTATCATCGTGACCGAGCACGACGAGGTGTTCTACAGCTGTCAAAATAAACTCCACTTCCACTGCTCCGGTACTTTGTACAAATAAAGCGCCATCTTTTGAGCTGATCATTCTTTAAATTTAAATTAGGTGCTTCGTAAGGGATTTACGAACAAAACTTGGTACTTTCTAATTAAATCATTAATTAATTCATATTCGCAAAGCGGTATATTTAAAGAGACAGCGGTTAGAGGGAAGATAGAATTTCGAACATGCTTAGAAAAATCAATAGCTCATTACAAAGAGAAATACTACGTCTCGTGTTGGAATCTAGTAAAAAATGGTACCTAAAGTCAATGATGAACCCGTGTTTTTTGAGAAAAGGCATGCCTAAGACATTGAATTTAATATCTGAAGCGTATGCATGCAAGTCATAAGGTCTGCCTAACCCCAAGTCAACTTTAGTCATTATTTTTTTATAAATATGGATACAGCCTCCGTTCGCGGCCCTGGCACTCCCAATCGGGGCCTCCTCCTTATCCAATTCAGTAGCAATTAAAAGGTCGAGGCAACTCCCACAGTCTAGTAAATAAGTCTCATTGTTAGTTGCGTCCGAAATATAATACAATTTATCAAAAACTACTTCTTTAACAGCTGCAACGATTTTAGTTGAGTTGCCAGAAACTTCCACCACAGCACGTATCAGATAAAAATTCACATATTCTTATTTCTTAAATTAATGATCCCTCATGTATCGGAAGAAAGAATCTAACTCGTCTCTAAAACTAATACAATTCATCTTCAGAAAGGGAATTTCGCCCCTTCTTAATTACAGGTCATTTTATCATTATTTTTTATCAGCAAGTGATGTGGTCTGAGTCAGTCTCTTCTCCATTCCTGCCTTCTCCCCAGTGACGCTGGGAGGTGAGGATGGAATTGATTCGTCAGTGGAGGCAGCGATCATTCACAAAGCTATTGTTTTCAAAAGTCACAGCGTTATTATTTCCAATACAATTATAAGAACTTACAAAACCGTTATTGCCATCACTACGACTATCATTCCTAGTTCTACAATCATTATTATTATTATTGCTATTATTGTTATTAATCTCATCATGCGTTGATTACTACTGATATTCCATGACTCTACTCCCTACTGATATTCCAGGCCCCTACTCGCCACTGATATTATGAATCCCTAGGACTCCCTACTGTATTGATCATCCTTACAAAAAAGTGATATTTCTACTCCACATTCCGTCATATTTATAATTAACATTTCCATCATACCCACGATTAACATAATTACAATTATTAAAATACCTATTACTATTATGGCCATTAAGATTAGCGCGCTCATTATTATTATAGAAATTATTATAACCGACACGTGCATTATTATTATAATTATTATTGTTACAATTAATATTTTCGTTACCATAGCAATTATTATTATAAAAATCGTCAATACTATGGTTACTGTAATTTCTATTATTATAATTACGACTATAATTTCTACTGTTATTATGATTATCGTTATAATAACGTCTTCTACTATAGTTAAAATTAATATTTCCCCGCCCAAAATTAGGCTTATTCATACAAGAGCGGCAGGGCAAACAATCACAAAAATCTCTACTTACAGAAGCGTCATTCCCCCCAATATTCACCCTCATCTGGCCCGGGAGTCGCCTCACGGACCAGCCTTTCCATTTTTTGAAATGTTGACGTTCTGTTGTGGGGGTGGAGGAGTTGCCGGGGGTTGCGATATCAAGGTGTACATTGGACAATATCGACCCTCACATCGAAATGAATGGTGCAAAAATTTCCTATGGAACCTACAAAGGCCTTCTGTACTAGGCCCAGCTGCAACGTTGTTATAAGTTGATCGGTTGAAATTTCTTCCTCTTGAATTTTGATCATTATTGGGGGTGGGGGAGTTCTTCGCATTCTGACACATTGTCTTAGCGAGCTCTATGACGCTCTTGGCTAGTGATCTCATCTCTTCAGCTGACTTTTCATGAGAGATTATCAGTCGACTTATCTCCCTCTCTTGGGTCGAAGTCTCTTTGTTGGGTGGCTTGGTGACTTTCTCTTCTGCTACGAAGTCAGTGCGCGGCGTTCACCGGTGCCATTCGTTTCACCACCGGGAGATCGGCGAGAGAAAGCTCGCGTTTTTTGGGAAAAAATTTGTTAAAAATGTCGTCGGCAATTTCAATTAATTCCTCAAAATCATGGTTCTTCTCTGTAGTCATGAGGGAGATCTGTAATTGCTGAGGCAATTGTAAGAGAAAGAGTTCTCTAATGAATCTGGCATCGTTATCCGTTATTGAATCGAAAGTGGATAATCCGAGCATTTCTTTTATTCTCACTGCATAATCGGATGGGAGCTCTCCCTCCCTCATCCCTGATCGAAAGACTTCTTCTATCTGCATTCTTAGCGATGGTGCATAGAGTTTCTCTATTACTTTTACTAATTTAGTATAACAATCATCTTTTAAGGGAAGTTTCAACGAATTTGTAATCTTGCTTGGTAATTTTGATGCCAAAAGTCTTACCCTCTCCTTTTGATCGATGATTTCATTAAGGTTAAAGATCATTGTTGTCTGCCGAATCCACTCTAAGGCCTCAAATTCGTTGAAGGGGGGAATAGCATTGAGGGGGAGATTCTTCTTTCTTCCTTTTCTCCCTAAGAGAGTGGGGGAAGGGTGACTCTTCACCAAGTTTGCTGCTTCATGCTCTCCTTGGATTCCGCTTTCCGACTCTGTCTCGTATAGTGACGAGTCACCTTCTTCATTTACCCCCTCGACAGGAGGGGCTACTTCTGAGGGAGTGTGATGGGGTCTTGACGATTGAGACCGAGTCACGATAGCTACGTTGCTTCTCTTCGTTTGGACTCTGAGCGACTTTCTTTTTAAACTCGGCATTCTTAACAGTTTTTCTTTGTTTGAGGAGAAGGTTTAGGCCCTGTGTGATAGAGGGTTTCTTGTTTCACTGTTTTTTTTTTGTATGTTTTTTGTGTGTGTTTGTGTTTTGAATTGGCACTTTTTTTTCACTTCACTGTCTTAATTAGGCACTGTTTGAATTAATTCACTGTTTGACACTCTTCACATCAGTTAGGTATGGGTGTTCAAGGTTGCTAATGGGGTCACCATTCTTTGTAATAACCCTTTGACGAGTTAATACAGTGATAATGAAAAGGAGTAATTACTTTTATTCTTTTATTCCTAAGACTAATTAAAACATAGTAGGTAATGATATCAATGTAAGAACAATTTAAAATGCAATCAATTTGTTGTTCAACACAATAGGCTAATTCACAGTCATTAATAAAATGGGTGAAAGTTAATATAACAAGTCCCTACAATCAAACACAATTTTCCGGTTCTTTTCAACGAAGAAAGCTCAAATGCGACACCTCTATTCTTGTATCTTGAGGAGCCTTACCTTCCTTCTCAGTACCAGGCATTTCGCGGGCAGCATTGCAGTGACTCACTCTCCCAAAAATAGTGCCATACAAAAGGTTGTTAAATATTTTTCATATATAATAAAATTAATAGTAAAATTTGACATACAGAGCTACTATGAGAGGTGTACATAATTATCGTGAGAGCAGGGAATCTCCTTATGTCACATATATCACTATATATACTCCACACTTACCTATATATATATATATATACATGCTGCCTGCTGCTATATATATATATATACCCATATATATATAGCATATATACATAACCAACAACCCGTTTCATATGTACCATATATTTTATATATATTCTATATATATATACTAACTCAAAGACCGCGAGTCGTCATTTCAAAATAACTCAAGGTCAGAGTCTCTGAGATGCTGAGTCTGCATATCCGAAATTTGAAATTAAATCACTAACGTCAGTCGGATTCAGTTGTATAGCAATCGCAGTGGCTGGAAGTGATTAAGAATATTGAGTGTGCTCATTGTTCTGTAAATATTTCAAATTGTAAGTTGTATTCTAGCACAGAAAATTATTGTTTAATTATATGTTGAATTAGAATATCTTTTTGTCAAAAAACTAAATATCTCTGATATTTATTTTAACTTTTTAAAAAAAAAACTACGTTGATTAAAAATATAGCCTATCAAAATAATCAAACGTAAAGGTAAGAAATAAAATGACGTCTTCAAGTGCCTCAGACTTGGACCATCCACTATGGAAGTACCTTCAACCTCATGGAGAGGGACGTCTGTTCAGGAAACATCACAAAATACTTTGCAGCCAGAATATTACAAATGGAAAACTTTTGTCGACTGCTATGAGAAAACTGGGAAATCAGATAAAAGAAAATGCCGTTTGTGTTTTTCTAAAATCAATAAAAAGCCTTTCAATTTAAGAAGACATTTAAGACGAAATCATATATGTATATCAGGCAGTAAAAAAGAATTAAAAATGAAAATTAGGAAACTTAAATATTCTCGATCCTGAATATCAAGCCCCGACACGAAGAGCAATTACAACGAAACATATAAATTATTTGTACGACGACATGAGACAAAAAATTCAAAGTATGTTGTCAAGCCAGACCGAAGATGGTAAGTTTAATCACTTTAATGTAACATTCGATTTATGGACATGCACCAAAAATCAAAGTCAGTTTTTAGCCCTAACTTCACACTCAATTGATGAAACTTGGAAATTGCGTGTTTTTTGTATCTGATGCATTCCATGTGATGAATCTCATACAGATGATAACATAAGTGCTTCAATATCAAAGGGTTTTCAAGAACCTAAATTTAGAATGCCTTCCTTTGCTGTTACTTATAATGGAATAAATGTTATTAAAGCATGTCAGAAATTGAATATAAAAAGATTACCTTGCATTGCACATACTATATTGATCCCGTTTTATTTCCAAAACCACAAAATTCAACATTTACATCAAACATTGTTGATAAAGTTCAAAATATTGCAACGTTATTCAAAAGATTTCCAAAAATTTGGAATGACTACAAAGCAATCTAAATCAGAAAAAATACTTCACATAATCCAAACAAAATTACGAGATTGTAAAACAAGATGGAATAGTTCATTACCTATGATAGACGAAGCTGTCAGTCAAGCAGAGCAGTTAGAAATTGCAGCTTTGAAGTTAAAACTTCCATCCCTGGCTATAAAACCAAAGGAAAAAATAATTTTAGAGCAAGAAATTCTGAGACCTTTCAAAGAAGCATCGCAAATTTTGTGTGGAAGTAAATATCCTACATCTTCGATAATTGTTCCAACTGTTTATGCTATAAGCTCTCAGTTATCAGCAATAGAATATTTGCATGAAGAAACAGAAAAGAAAAGGCTAAAGAACAAATCCAAAATGAAGTTAATCAAAGACTAATCCCCTACGTTCAAAACCCAATTTGTCTTATGTCAACATACTTGGACCCAAAATTTAAGAAAAAAATATTTTCTGATTCTGACTTGGGAATTATTATTAATGGTATAGAAACTTTTTTAAAGGAAAATATGAAAATCCCGGAACCGGACGTTACTGTAGAATCACCAACTAAACTACGAAAGCGAGATATAAGACCATTTTCTTCGAAAACTTTGAACCATGATATAAATATTTCAAAGACATCTCGTATATCAATGTTTGACAATTTACTTACAAAGTCTAGCGATAGTGACTGTGATAGTGAATCATCTGTAGATTCATCTCTATATAATGAACTCGAACTTTACAAGAAATATTATCAAAAGGACAAGACTATAAGAACAATTGATTTTAACATTTTGGAAGGAAAAGGAGGCTTTGTTCCCAATACTTAGTAAAGTAGCTAAAGTTTTTCTTGCTATCCCAGCAACATCGGTTGTGAAAGATTATTCTCAAAAGCCGGCGATCTAATAACCGATCGAAGAACAAGACTTAATTCGAAAAGTGTTGAAAAATTAATATTTATAAATAGAAATCTAAATTCTCTTAATAACTGAAATACTCTATCAAGTCTAACTCAAGTATATAAATATATATATATATATATATATATATATCTTCTTCTTCTTATCTATATATATATATATAATATATAATATATATATATATATATCATATATACTATATATATATGAAATGAATACGGTTGGTACATATAAAGTATCTTACGGGATATTAATAGCAATAATAATATATGTATTGTGTAGCCAATAATAATATATACATATAACAATAACATACTTCTTGTAATAATATAATAATAATAATATATATATATATATATATATATATATATATATAAAAGTATATATATGTTTATATATAATATATATAACATATATATATATATGTAACACAACCTTAATATGTATGTATGCCTCTGCATATACATACTACCTGTTTATATATATATATATATATAACATATATATATATATATGTATATATATATGTAATATAATATATACCAGCATATATGTATAATATGCTATAACAATATATATATATATGTGGTAAGGAATGCAGTTTGGGTTATGAAAACAAAGATCTGCAGGAGATATGTAATAACATACATATATATATATATAATAGACAACTTTGCATATCTAATATAGTAGTATGTAATAATAACCTTGTATACTATTATATGGAAAATATATATATCACAGCCA
>JABUQX010141597.1:2500-7500 GCA_015478945.1 Trachelipus rathkii
TAATAATAATAATAATAATAATAATATAATATATATATACAATAATATAATAATAATATATATGTAGCATATTTATGCATATTATTTTTACTTTTATTATATTTTTATATATAATATAAATATATAATAATAATAATATATTAATAATATATATAATAATAATATATATATGTATAATATATATATATATAATATATATAATAATAATATAACTAGCTAATATATATATATATAATATATATATGTATATATATATATATTTATATATATATATATATATGTAATAATAATATAATAATATATATATGTATATATATATCACCGGTATGTATAATAATAATAATAATATATATATATAATAATAATAATAATAATAATATAATATATGTAACATATATATATGTATATATACCTATATATATATATATATATAAATATATATATATATACTATATATACGGTATATATATATATATATATATATATATATAATAATAATAACGCATATATATATATATATATATATATATATATATATATATATATATATATATATATATATATATATATATAACTACCATCATTAACAATATTACCATTACTAACAGTATTTGCAAATTGAACAAATCTATTTAATAATTTTTATAAATGAAAAAGATAAATATAAATTGTACCCAGACTGTAAAAAAGATACATTGAAAAGAAAATATCCTCAAAAAACTATCTTTTTTTAAATTTCTATATATATATTAGTATTAATGTAATTGTTTTGTACTTTACTAATTAAGTTATTAGTCGTACAGTAAAAATATCTAATAAAATAATATATATATATATATATATATATATATATATATATATATATATATATATATATATATATATATATATATATATATATATATATACTTTGTGGGCAAGTCGCCACGGGTTAACATTGTGTTTGGAGGGAAATATTTCGCGGTCAAGTAATTAGTAAATACCGGGTCAAATATCATGACTACTGGCTAAAATGGCTACTGTTTCAAAGTTTTGTTTTTAACCACAAAACTTCTTCACACCCGTAATATTGATGACTGGTTGTTAATTTGGAATATGACAATTAGACCTTGGTTTTGATGAAAGTGTCCTTCTGATTCCTACCTTTTTGATCTCTTTTCTGTTTAGAATTAATTAAAGTAAATACAGCTGATATTGACAGATGTGCTTTATTAACTTAATCGTCTAACATACATTACTACATATCTGTTAAAATTACGCAACCTTTGCTACCTATGGATTCCTAACAGATATGTCACCAAAAGTGAAGAGCAAATTTCTACAAAATTCAGGGAAGTATTCAACTGTTCTCTTAAGATTAACTCTCTTCCATCTCATATGAGGCATTTTATACTGGTCTTGATATGATGTTCTTATTTGGACATTTTTCGCTACAGATAATAAAATCGAGTAGTAGTACTTATAAATATAAAGCAGACTTTTATTCAAATCAAATTAAAAGTACAGTATACTGTATATTAACTTTACAGGGTAACTTATACAATTTTTAAATTACCCAGGATTTGATGAAAATTGTGATGAAAAGGATAAACTCTATTGGTTAAAGGAAATGCAGCAGCATTGTTTCTCAAGGGAAATTTCATTTCTTAAAAATCCTAAGTTTCCTAGAAATTCTGAGATGGACGAAATTCCTACGCTAGATAATTAACTTAATTAATTTATTAACGGCAATGGCCTTCTCTGATCTAGAATTAGAATTGAAAACTCTTCTATAATACTTTGATGTGATAAATCAAGTACTTGGCAAAATATATAATAATCACCTCACAAAATTAATAATCCGCGATTTTCATTCAAGGTGTCAACGCTTAAATCAGGATCTCATGGCTTCTCGAATCTCGATTGCGAAGATTAGACAAGCTTTCAAAAATGTTCTGCAAGAATGCATCATTCAATTTTTTTTTATTCATTTTAAATAGCCAAAAATGACTATTATTCTTCATATAATAGTTAATTAAGTACCAAAGCCAGTAGGTATGTAGCATTTTTAGTATCATTAAATGTAAATCTTTGTCTTGCTTGGTGCATATATATATATATATATATATATATATATATATATAATCTTTCATAACTGCTCTGCTCACCATATACCTTAGCAACTGCTGCTGCCCTATTGTATGATATATATATATATATATATATACTTATACCCTGTACTGTTGTATGGTATTCCACTTAAATAAATATTTAGGTTGTAGTCATAGTTTATAAAAACACGGGATCTGTCAGGTTTCTTTGGAAACTGGTCAATGTGATGGATATTGTAAGCTGCATATAATTCTCATTTTAACTTATATCGTACGAACAGTCTTGGGGCTGGAGTTGGGGCAGTCTTCGATAAGTCGGCGTGAATTCGTACTCTCCCTGTTGTTTCATTGTTAATTATTTTTTGAGTATTTTAGGCAAGAAGTAGTAATAAACGATTGGATGAAAATTGTTAAGAAATTTAAATAGTTTTTTGTTTTTATAGCAATCTACTGATAAATATAATTATTTTTTATAACCACATATTATAAAATAAACTGGTAGAGAAATTTTAATACCTGTTTGCATTCATAAATGTTTCAACCAATGAGACCATTAGATTTATTGTAATTGCTTGGTGTTGGTGACAGAAGGCTATACTAGAGAGTAGAGATGTTTCAGTTGTCTGACATATCCGTCATATTTTTATACCTCTTAAAAAAAGAATATAAAACAACAACAATCAGGTTATGAACTTTATTTGTCATCAAACTATCACACAGAAAGGTCAATAAGCTTAACAAAAAAATTAATAAACGGAAAACTCTTTTTAAATAAAGAAAATACAAAGCACTACAGGAAATTAATAAAATACTCTTATATAGATTCAGTAATCAACAAATTCAAAAAATAATATGCCATTCCAAAGCAAAATAAAAATTAAAAGGATAAAACAATATATTAATGTTATCTTAAATTCCGTTTTGAGAGAAATAAAGAAAAACAAAAAAATTTTTAAGTATTATTTTTATATATATACTATATATATATATATATATATATATATATATATATATATATATATATATATATATATATATATATATATATATATATATATATATATATATATATATGTATATATATATCTTTTTATCTGTAATAATAATGCTATAATATATATATATATATAACATATATATATATATATATATATATATATATTTCTATATATATATATATATATATATATATATATATATATATATATATATATATATATATATATATATATACTATGTCATATAGTTCTATATTTTGTTATTTACATTTCATTTTCTTTTGAACAATCTTAACAAAACAGTTAAAATTACCCTTGATGGGGAGACTTTAATATATTACTCTTGGGATTCTTTACTCCGCTAAAAACTATTTTTTTAGTGGATCTATCTGAACACATTGATTAATATCTTTAACGATTAGAAATCTCTATTCAATGAAAACAACAAATATAAACAAGTATGATAGATTAACAGTGAAGGAAAGATCATATAAAGAAAACCTAATCACGTATGATGTATTTATTATATTATCTCTGTGTGCATCTGACTGATTTTTAGTATTTATTTACCATACTAATGAATGCTAATATTTTATAATATTTTTAAGGACTATGATTTGTTTGTTTACATTTAAAAAATATATATGAAAACACAGTGTTAAAAAAATAGATATTAGACCTATCCATGTTTGGGTTTGTGACTGTTCAATATATATATATATATATATATATATATATATATATATGTATATATATATATATATATAACATATATATATATATATCATATATATTGCTTCTTTATATATATATATATATATATATATATATATATATATTTACAGGAAATTGAAATCATCTTCAGATTTGGGCAATTACTGTGTGAATGAAACAGTGCCAAACTAAATTTAAAGTTACATATTTCATCTTCTATATAACAATCCTGAAGAAATCTTGTTTCTAGGGATAAATGGATGTACAGTACATTATATATATATATATATATATATATATATATATATATATATATATATATAACCTTAATAATAATATATACATATTATATATATATATCTATATATAATATATAATATATATATATAATATTATATATATATATATAATATATATATATATATATATACTTCTTATATAATATATATATATATATATATATATATATATATATATATAACATATATATATATATAATAATAACTATATAACAATATATATGTATATACCGCTCTATATTTAAAACTTCGTTTATTATAAACCGGGTTCACGTAACCACTATTGAATTGAGGAAAACCGAAAACTAAGTAAGTATTATAAGGCGTGAAATGGATCGGAAATACAATTCTTAACACCCAACGGTGTGAGCATAAACGGTTGCCTGCTTGTAAAGACGGTGTTTGATTGTCGTTTTATATATTATTCCATAGGGAAATAAATACGTAGATTCCTTATTTAAACCAAATTCTCTGAATGGAATTGGAATGAGTTTACATTTTAAAAAATGCTTATTTGAGGTATATAATTTCAGCAACTTGGGAATTTGGTTTGGTTAAAAAATTTAATAAAGGCTTGGATAGCGTGATATGCTCCACATCCATATACATATCGATTGCACGGATTCGAACGCATTTCATAAAAAGTCAAATAAAACTGTGTAAAGTCAAATTGAAACTATAGTAATAAAAGGTTTCACCTTTAAAAATACTGAAAAAACAGTTTAAATCTATGTAAACTAACGTAACTCAACATAATCTTACCTAACATATCATAACCATGCCTAACAAAATTTATTTTTAGGTGAAACTTTACATTAGGCTCGCCAGATATCTTGAAAAATACGACTTGGATCAGAAAACAAATAACATATATGGAATGGTGGTAAAAATTTAGTAAT
>JABUQX010141597.1:12500-15888 GCA_015478945.1 Trachelipus rathkii
AATCGAAGATTCTTCTAGAATATAAACAAAATATATTAATATAAAAAAAAAAAAAAAAAATATATATATATATATATATATATATATATATATATATATATATATATATATATATATGCCCCTGGCCCACCTTATTGGAGGGGCCAGAAAGCCGGCCACTGCTCTTGGGCGGTTCCACAGGTCAAGAATAGAAGTTACAGCGAAGGTGGGACGGGTAGCGTCGAGGGCGGGGCACTCCAGAAGGAAGTGCCCACCTGGGTGGTGGCCTGATCTGTTCCGGGCGAGGTTAATTTGGTTTCTTCTGGACATTGATTCTTCTGTAGGTGAGATGTTTGGGGATGGGGTGTTTAGTAGATTGTTATTGGGGCGATTTTGTAGATATGTGTTAGTTAATTGTGTATGGATGTGTGAGAGCCAAGACCTATTTGGGGGTGGGGGGGATGTTGTTTTAGATGTCATTATAAAGTTTGGCTGGGGAGGGGGGGGGTTTGGAGAGTATTTGGTGGCATGGATGGGTTGGATTGAGTGTTTTCTGGAAAAATTGTGTCCCTACCATCTTCAAGTGGGAAGGATGTGTGTCTCGTCATGTAAATGCTGGATGGGGGTTGTTTTAGTACATCCAGTGATTATTCTAAGGGCAGTGTTTAGTGTAACTTGCAATTTAATTAAGTTGGATTGTGATAGTGCTGAGAACCATGCGGGGGAGGCATAGTTTATATTAGTTCTGAGGAGTTTTGTAGATTGTGGTAGGGTGTGTTTTCTGTCGCTGAAGTTGTGTTGGGAGAGAGTTCGGAGGTGTTTAATTTCCGTTGGGTTGAGGTAATTTGGTCGATGTGTGGGGGAGAAAGTCATGTGTGTGTCGTAAGTGAGTCCTAATATTTTGGGGTTTTGTTTAGGGAGGGGTTGTTGTTCAAGTAGACTATTGGGTGGAATGAGAGTGGGTTGGGGTCTGTGGTTAGGAGGGTAATGGAGGATTTAAGGGGGGAAGCTGTCATTCTATTAGTGAGTAGCCAAGTTTCTAATAATTGTAGGTATTCTTGGGTGTGTTGGGTGGCTGTGTTTACAAGTGGATGTTGGGAAATGAGACTGATGTCGTCTGCGTAAGTAATTAGTTTGGTGGATTGGTTGGTAGGGGTTGGCAGATCTGCTGTAAAGAGATTGAAGAGGAATGGAGTGTGAGAGGGTGTTTTTATGGAGGACTTTGGCATATCTATTGGTAAGGAAATTTGAAAGCCACTTTTTATCATTGTTTTCTAGGGGGGATTAAAGAATTTTTTGTGTAAGGATGTATGTGGGGACAGTGTCAAAGGCTTTGTTAATGTAGATGGCTGTAAGTATGGATCTGTGTGATGGGGATTGGTTGAAGCCATTAATTATGTGTTGTGTGAGGCAGGTGAGGGCTGTTGTTGTTGAATGATTGCCTTTAAATCCATGTTGGAATTCTGGGAGGGTGATGTGTGGGGATATATGGTGTTGGTGGTAGGCTTCTGAATGGAATCAAAAGTATGTATGAGGATAGTGAGGCGTGTGGAAGAATAAATGGTGTCAGAGGTGATTGGTTTAGTATTAATAACGGAGTGAGACAGGGTTGTGTTATGTCTCCTTGGTTATTCAACTTGTGTATGGATGGGGTTATGAAAGAATTAGAGGTGGGGGTGGCAGGAAATGGTGTTAGAATGATGAAGAATGGAGATGAGTGGAGTGTGCCCTACCTATTATATGCGAATGATTTGGTTGTGTGTGGTGAATCTAAAGAGAGTTTGAGAGGATTGGTAGAGAGATTTGGCACAGTGTGTAAAAGGAGGTGCTTGAAAGTAAACGTAGATTAGAATAAGGTTATGGTTGTGAGTGAGGACAGTCCTCAGTGTGAAGTTATGTTAGATGGTGAGCAGCTGGAACAAGTATTTGAGTTTAAATATTTAACGTATGTGTTGGATGAGAAGGGAACGGATGATGCAGAGTGTAGTAGGAAAGTTGTGAATGGCAGGAAGGTGGCTGGTGCAATTAAATCGTTGGTGAATGTAAAAGGACTAAGTCTTGAGTGCGCTAGGGTCTTGCATGAAGGTATGTTGTTACCAGTGTTATTGTATAGTAGTGAGACTGGTCTGGAATAAGAAGTATAGATCTAAAGTTCAATCTGTTCAGATGGACAATCTTAGGGGCGTGCTAGGTGTGAGAAGAATTGAATAAAATGAGGAATGAACGTATTAGAGAGATTTGTGGTGTGAAGAAAGGGGTAAACGAGAAAATAAATGAAAGTATGTTGAGATGGTTTGGTCATGTGGAAATTATGAATGATAGTTGGTTGGTTAAGCGGATGTATAGTGGTGAGTGTGTTGGGAACCGACCGGCTGGGAGACTGAAGAAAAAGTGGATTGAGTCAGTAAAGGAATGTTTGCAGGAGAGGAATGTGAGTTTGGCAGAGGCGAGAAGAAAGGTGCATGATAGGAGAGAATGGCGGAGTTTTGTAAGGGGGTATGGTTGTGGCCCACCTGGGCCAGGGGATGAACCCTACACTTGAAGATTTACCATAGTGAGGATCCGTCGCAGTCCCATGAAGCTCTAGGGTGGATTTTCTGATTGCGACGAATTCTTACTAATTAATGGTACAGAGGGGGCGGTAAGGCTGGGCTTTCTTTTCGACTTTTGTCATATTCTCCTACTGCTTTCTTTCCGATACATATCACACCTTACTCCCAGTCTTGGGAAAAAAAAAAAAAAAAAAAAAGAAATATATATATATATATATATATATATATATATATATATATATATATATATATATATATATATATATATATATATATATATATATATATATGGTATATATATATATAAGAGAGTGTATATATATATATAGTTGACAAATTGGAGGAAACCTTTTGAAGCTATAACTTTTTTTAGATATATATATATATATATATATATATATATATATATATATATATATATATATATATATATATATATATATATATATATCTATATATCACTATATACTGCTATATATATATATATATATATATCTCAGAATATACATGGGTAGGTAGCTCCTACCCAATATTTTTGAGTCTTTTGATAAAATAAATTAAATGGTAAAGTTAACTAAACTATTACAATTTTATTTGAAAGTGAAAAAAAGAAACTGATTTATAAAATAAATTTAAAGAAAAACTACATTAGCAATAGCAATTATAATAACTAAATTCATTTGGAAATTTGCCTTCCTACTCTGTTCTCAAGAGTAAACTTCTAAGCTATCGGCGTACAAAGATTTATATAATAATATATGAGAACCAGGCCAGACAGTATTACCTTGCTGTACGAATGAAAAAAATACGAGAATCCACGGGAACGAAACTTTCGTTCAGGCGAACAATACGAAATT
>JABUQX010141598.1:0-2500 GCA_015478945.1 Trachelipus rathkii
GATAGCCAGCGTTCCGGTTGTTTAGGTGTTCACCTTTTCAAGCATGACGTGAAACGATGTTCACGTCTCTAGGTAATTGCTACCTAGGATACGGACGAGGAATCTAACCCTGTCCCTATGCATTGCTACTCAGTTGCACTCCTGTTGAGTCACGGTAGGCAATATGTCCTCATATTATTATCACTAGTCAAAAAAATGTAAACTTTTTTTTTTGTACCTTTAATTAACATGTAATTCTAAATTCTCTTTTCAATAAAATTTACAAATGTTTTTTGATTCTCTATTTCATATCACATTTCTAAAGTATATTCAAATTTGGATAATACTCATGTGCCATAAATTAAAATTTGGATAATACTAATTATCATATATTTAAATTTGTAAAATACTCATGTGCTATAAAATATAATTTGGATAATACTAATTGCAATATATTCAAATTTGGATAATACTCATGTGCCGGAAATTTAAATTTGGATAATACTAATTGCCATATATTCAAATTTGGATAATTGTCATGTGCCATATATTCAAATTTATATAATACTCATAATACATATATATTCAAATTTGGAGAATACTAATTATGCCATATATTCAAATTAGGATAATAGTCATTGGCCATATAACCTGGATGAACTGGCATCGGTCGTAAGAAATACAATTTAATTTTGAAATATTTTAATTGGAAAAAAAAAAAAAAAAAGATACAATTTAATAAACTAATTTGCAAAAAATAACATAAAGCGCCAACTATAATCATGAATTTAATTTGATAAAGATTAGTAAAAACAAGTTTTTTGTTACATAGTCAGGTTCACTTGTCAACCCAGTAGAAACCAGTAGTTGTATCCCAGGGTGGTATCTTATCTATCCTAGTAACGGTACCTCATTAGCAATTAGACCAAAATGATCGTTTTTTTCCATAACTAAATATATCGCTCTTTTGATGAAAATGACACAAGTCAAATTTATATATATTTTGAGTTCATAGAACAAGATCGACCCAAACGACAGCAATTATCATGTTAATATTTGATGATAAGTACAAAGGTGTAGCTAGTTAACAATGAGTGTTTATTGTAAAATAATTTGTAAACTATCTCTAGTCAAATATTGATTATTTTGAGATGCGTCACCGTTCCATCAAAGGAGCAATTTATAAATAAATATGTAGGGAAAATTTCCAAATAGTAGTTTGTTTTATTGAATTCTTCATTCAACTTTACAGTATTACAAAATTTTAACGAAAATTGAATCAGTTTGTCGTTTTCGCAGCAGTTTACTGCACTTATCGGTACAATTTCTGGTTCATCGAGGTCCTTAGGTAGAATACGAACAGGTAAACTCTTCACAAATGCGAAACCTGTTTGAAGCAACTTTAAGGTATTTTGATGTCTGGTTTAAAAAGCATATCCTTTTATAATTTTTTAAGAATGGAAGGAAGGAGTATATATATATATATATATATATATATATATACATATACATATATATATATGATAAATATAAATATATATATATATATATATATATATATATATATATATATATATATATATATATATATATATATATATATATATATATATATATACTATATATATATATATATATATATAACATATATATATCTTTATATATATATATATATGTTCTCATCTACGTAATTTAGCTAGAATTGAACTTTTAGAGCATACTACACCCTCTTAAGGAATGACCTCTAACCATTGGGGTGGTGAACAATGTAAAAAATATATATCATATATCTATATATATATATATATATATATATATATATATATATATATATATATATATATATATATATATATATATATATATATATACATATATATATATATATATATATAAATCTTTATACTATCTTTATAACATATATATAGCAACAGCCTTAACATATATGCTTTCTTTATATGCTATACTATACTAATATGCTTATGTATATATATATATATATATATATATTTATATATGTATATATATATATATAATATATATATATATATATATAACTTATAACTATATATATATATATATACTATACTTCCTACTATATATATATATATATATATATGTATATATATATATATATATATATACATATATATATATATATATATATATATATATATATATATTATATATATATATATATATATATATATATATATATATATATATATATATATATATATATAAAGTATATGTTGGATGTTAAATCAGTGAGAGGATTGGGGATGGGAATATCAGATCATTATGATGTTTTATGTAAAATTAAGTTAGTTGAGATAGAGCATGGATGGAGAGGGAAGAAAAAAAGGAAGGAAGCGGAGAGAATTAAGGGTGAGAAGTTAAGTGAACAGGGTTGTAGGAAAAGTAAGTGAGAGCACTTACGAATAAATCAGTTGAATGTGAACCAGATGTGAAACTGAACAAATATGTAAGCAAATGAAGGAAGCATTTGTTAGTACTGCAA
>JABUQX010141598.1:10000-11236 GCA_015478945.1 Trachelipus rathkii
TGTGTGTGTGTGTGTGTGTGTGTGTGTGTGTGTGTGTGTTGTAATATTTATTATTATTATTATTATTATTATTATTATTATTATTATTATTATTATTATTATTATTATTATTATTATTATTATTATTATTATTATTATTATTATCTATAATTATTGTGTGTGTGTGTGTGTGTGTACTATTGTCATTAAGCATATTTTAAGAATTGTTGAGTGTGGGTGTGTGTGTGTGTGTGTGTGTGTGTGTGTGTGTGTGTATTATTATTATTTTTATTATTATTATTATTATTTTTATTATTGTTATTATTATTATTATTATTATTATTATTATTATTATTATTATTATTATTATTATTATTATTATTATTATTATTATTATTATTATTATTATTATTATTATTATTATTATTATTATTATTATTATTATTATTATTGTGTGTGTGTGTGTGTGTATGTATTATTATTATTATTATTATTATTATTATTACAAAAGCCAGCGTTTGAAAAAAATGTTTTGCTGTCAAAGATTTTTTAATCGATTCTTATGTATTTCAGTGCGCTGAATTCGAATCAGGTCAATTTTTTTTATACTATGACCTGCTTTTTAAATGCCAGTATGTTATATACTACTGTAATCTGGTATATTTCAGGTTAAATATTTAATAAAACTGTGAAACAGAACACTTTTAATTATGAAATTGATGTAATTCCTGATAATAAATATGAATATTACAATTACAAATAAGAAATATAGCAATTTAAGCATTTTTCCTAAAGAAAAGATGATTTTATATATTTTCTTTTGTATTTTTGTTCTGATGAATCCCTTTTCAAGCACCAACAGTAGTCTGCTAGCATATTAATGTCCTATCTTCCCTAATATCTTTCTTCCATGCACTTAATATCTTGATGGAACCTTACCCCCTTTTCTTCACTGTAATCTCCACAATTTTCTGGGAAGTAGTCAAGATGGGATCTTAAAAAGTGGAGTTTTATAGACATTCTCACTCCTAAGATTTCAAAGTTTTGCATTAAAATTTTTACAATGGTTTCTTAATCTGAACTTCTATGATTCCCAAGAAAATTAAGAGAAAGTGCTTTAAAAGATTCCCATGCATTTCGTTCTGTCTCACTCATCATTTCAGCGAATCCAGCATCCTTATTTGAGGACCATCAAATAAATATTCCAGCAGTTAATTTCTCATCACTAACATGTGGAAATTTTCTTGAAAAAAAGGA
>JABUQX010141599.1:0-12500 GCA_015478945.1 Trachelipus rathkii
CAGAATAAATTTAATGACTAGCAATAGTAATTCCAATTATTATTTTCTCTTTATTTTTTAGCATTATTAAGTTTTTCCTTCTTGTTAATACTTTATTTTTATATTCATTGTTTAATATCATTTATCATAAAAATATTATTTATTAAGTAACAAATGTATTAATCTTAAATCGCAAGTTTAAACTTTTTGAGCTTCTCATAATTATTGTCATCGTAGCATACTCCAATTTTAAGTTTTCTTTTCACTTTAAAAATCGCAACTCGATAATTAATAATAAAAGATTATTATTTTACCTTAAATAGTACGTTACTAATTTACCTTTATACCTATTATTTGGTTCTATTTACGATATCTATTATTTTTTAATTAGATGTATATAGTTATCGTATTAATGTTATTTAACTTATTTTCTTCAGTTTTAATTTCATGAATACATAATGGTGTCATCTTCGTTTTATTTCATTAGATTTCTTTAGCTTTAAGTACGAATATGATTTATTTTTTAAATTATTTAAGCTGTATAATTGTTATTGCTATTATTACATAAACCTATATTATTAGTTTTAAATATTCTTAAATGTTTATTTTATTAAGGATTTAGTTCAGAGTTGATTAGGAATATTTTGTTCTTTTTATTCCCACTTATTTATAATGTAAAATGATACGAAAATAGAAATAATTTTGTTACCCCTTATTTTTTACAAAATATGAAATATTTTGATTGACCCAATTTATTTATTTTAACTAAATTCTGTAGATATTGTGTAGCTACAATTTTAAAATATTAGAAATATGTTTTTTGAAACTTCTTTCTAGAATATATCAGAATCAAAATCTCAAGGTTAAACTTTTCCTCTGGTAACCATTAGAGAAGGCTAATTTTCCAGCCACAGTTTAGTTGGTATTAAGTTAACAATCAGACAGCAAATATATCTCTCTTGGATAGTAAGTAACTAAGTATTAAACACAAACGGTAAATGCTCTCTTTTGTTTATAGCATTTAGCTGCCATTAAGTGCTAAAACCAAGCATAGTTGGTACTAGCTCTTGAATTCCTTTGAGGTAGTTGGTACTACCGCTTAGTCTTTGGCTACCCCGATTCGACTTTATTGGTACTAGGTTGGCGAAAAAGTTACTTATTGGTACTAGAGCTTGCATTTGGATGGGTTGGTACTATCCACAAACTGTGAATGATTTCACCGCTCTCTATGAACATAGCATTTAGTTCGTACTAAGTGCTAAAACAAAACTCTAGTTGGTTTATAAAAAGTCTGGTATAGATAATAAGCTGTAATCGGCTAATATTAGTCAGCTCTAGTTGGTACCAAACTTCGTCTGCAGGATAATTGAGGATCTTTGGTACTATCTATAAACTGTAATAGGTTTCCTCCGCTCTATTTGAGTATACTCAGTTTAACATTTAGCTGATGCTAAATATTAAAACTAATTCTAGTTGGTACTAGGATTTAGATCCTTCTGAGATAGTTTACGCATCAGCCAATCCTTTGGCTACTCCCCAATAAACTTTAGTTGGTGCTAGGTTGTGACCAAATTACTAGTTGGTACTATAATATTTATCCCTTTGATCAGTTGTTATTACCGCTTAACTGTTTGGCTACTCCCAGTCAGCTTTAGCTGGCAATAGACTGACAAGAAGGCTACTGGTTGGCTCGAGAATCCATTGTTTTGTCCTGGTACTTGGTACTAACCCAAACGTTCAGTCAAGTTTGCCCATTTAAGTATAGTACTTTTTGGCCAATTTCTGTAAATAACAAACCTATCAACCTTGATCCGTATGATGAATTAAATTACCATATAATTTCATTAAAAATATTTATTTCATGTTTTTCTAATATTCTGCCAATTTTAAATCTTATAAATAATTTCAAGCCCTTTATAATATATATATATATATATATATATATATATATATTATAATATATATATATATATATATATATATATATATATATATAATATATATATATATATACATAACTTAACATAATATATATATATATATATATATATATATATATATATATATATATATATATATAACTAATATATATATATATATATATATATATATATATATATATATATATATGTATATATTATAATATATATTTTTACATATATAATATATATATATATATAATATATAATAACATATATATATATATATACATATATAATAACATATATATATATATATATAATATATATAATATTAATATATATGTATATATATATATATATATATATATATATATATATATATATATATATATATATATATATATATATATATATATATATATATATATAACTGCTCAGTTTCAACTTCACCCAATGTCTTCAGACCATATATATACTATAATATATATATATATGACATAATATATATATTTATATATATTTATATATATATATATATATATATATATATATATATATATATATATATATATATATATATATATATATATATATATATATATATATATATATATATATATATAATAAGAATATTTGTCAATCAAATTTTTGTTGGTTCGAAATCGAAATCGCCTATAGTGAAGGGAGCCTTACCCTTCTTTGAAGGTTTCAGAGCAAAAGTAGAAATAAAACTTTATTCTCTTCAATGTTAACATAATAAATTTTAAAAATACTCACAATTTTAACAATATTTGGGACTCACATTTCAAATTAACATCATGCACATCATCATCATCAGCATTTATATAAACATTTATTTTTTATTTCTATAAAAAAATAATTTATTTCATATATACAATTAAATTTTCAACACTCCCCACCCCACAAAAAAAAAGACACGTCCACTTTCACCGAAGCATAAGAATGAACTGATTTTAATTTGTCTTTATATATATATATATATATATATATATATATATATATCTTTATATATAACTAAGAACATTAATAATATACATAATAATAATATATATGTATATAAATATATATATATATATATATATATATATATATATATATATAATAATAATATTTTTGGAGTGAATATATGTATATATTTAATATGTATATCATAATAATAATAATAATAATATATATATATGAATATATATTCATATATATATATATATAAATATATATATATATATATATATATATATATATATATATATATATATATATATATATATATATATATATATATATATATATATAAATATATAAATAGAAATATATATTTATATATATATATATATATATATATATATATATATATATATATATATATATATATATATATATATGTCTTTATATATGTACAGAAGGACATTAAAGGACAGAACTAGCAACTCAATCAAACTTGGAATACAATTTTATATGAGTATAATCTCCAAGTTGTTATAAAATTCAAAAAGGCCAAAGTGGCAACATGCTAAAAATTATTATAGGAATTGGCAATCTTTTTGTTGCCATGTTTGTCTTATTTTTAAAAACTAATAAAGTTGGTCTTTTTTCTGGGCTGTAAAATAGCAGCCCACAGTTTATATTATTGGATATATTGAAAAAAATATATTGTACACAATTTGCTGTTGCAAAAAGCATTCTTTTCTTATTTTCTTGATTAATTACTACGTTTTATGTATTAAATTGTTAAAAAAAATTTCTTTTCAATTTTTTAAAAATTTTATATTTCCGTCAACATCCTACGCCTGGCACTTTTAATTTGGAGGGGCTCCAGCCCCGGAGCCCATAAAGACGAGCCGCCACTGTATATATATATATATATATATATATATATATATATATATATATATATATATATATATATATATATATATATATATATATATATATATATATATATATATATACATAGGTGGGCGTTATCGCGATAACGGTTTCGGGTTATCTGTTATCCGATAAAATCTTTTACCGATAATCGGTATCGCGATAATTTTTGTTTCAAACTACAGATAACTATATGGCGATAATTTATCGCGATAACGGTTTCGGGTTATCTGCTATCCGATAAAATCTTTTATCAATAATGGGTAACGCGATACTTTTTTTTTATATATATATATATATATATATATATATATATATATATATATATATATATATATATATATATATATATATATATATATATATATATGCTGCTATATCTCTCTCTTACCCTTGACGATTTACCATAGTGAGGATCAGTCGCGGTCCCGTAAGTCCTAGGGTGGATTTTCTGACTGCGACGAGTTCTTACTAATTAATATGGTACAGATGGAATGGTAAGGCTGGGCTTTCTATTAGACTATTGTCATATTCTACTACTGCTTATCCAACCGATGCATGCATTCACCTTTCCTCCAGTCTTGGGGAGAAAAGGTAGATGAAGAAGAAAGAAGAAAGGAAGGAAGGAAGGAGAGGAGGATAATAATATATATGTATAACCTTAATATAATAATAACAATATATATAATATATATAATATAATAATATATATATATATATATATAGCATATATAATATATATATATATTTGCTATATATATGTATATATATATATATATATATATATATATATATATATATATATATATATATATATATAACTCTATATATATATATATAATATGTATATATTGGTTTATTTAGTTTATATATATATATATATATATAATAATATATATATATACTCTATATAATAATAATATATATGTAATAATATATATATATATATATATTAGTTTATTTATTTTATAATATAATATATATATATATATATATATATATATATATATATATAATATATATATATATATATATATATATATATAGCTATATATATATATATATATATATATATATATATATATATATAATATATATATATAACAAACTAAAAAAACAAAATATATATATATATATATATATATATATATGCTATATAATAAACAATAAATAATATATATATATATATATATATATATATATATACTATATATATAGGGTAAATAAACTAAATATTAGCGAGACGTTATTTCAATTCTTTATTTATTTTTACTTTTTAGCTAATGCAGAGTAATGTTTCCATTTTAAAACTAGTTAAATAATATTTCTTTTTCAATTATCAGGTCATGGCACCAGTCGCCGTTGCATTGGATCAAATCTAAGGATCTAAGGGGAGAAACAGTGCTATCTGGGCTGCCTGATTCCCACCCTCATTGTGACCAAAAAAAAAGCTAGTTGACTTGAAGACCAATGTCAATCTCCAGTTCTGTGACCCTCTGGTCAATACCCTCCTTGAGACCATAGACAAGAGGTTCTCCAGCACCTTTGAAGATGAGGAGTACCTTCTGGCCACTGCCTTCCACCCCAAGTTTCGCCTGATGTGGATGAGGGCTTTTGAAGAAACAGTGGCCAAAAAGTCAGAGATCAAGGCCCTGATTTAGAAGAAGGTGGAAGAGTTATTGCGGCGTACCGAACTCGAGAACGCCAACAGTACCAGCAGCATCGAGGGAGAGGACATGGATGAGAAGGACTACTACTCGAGCATCTGTGATGCTGATGATTACACTGAACTAACTCAAGGTCAACGTCATCAAAGATCAATCAAGAGTAAAGCTGCTCTCATTGTAAATAAGTGGCTGCAGGCAAAATCGACAGACAGCCTGTCAGACCTAGCTTTTAACAATGAGAAGTTGCTCATTGATCTCTTTATAAGGTACAATACTGCAATGCCGTCTAGCGTGCGGTGGAGCGATTGTTCTCCCTTGGTATATATATCAACAGAGCCAAAAGGAATTCTCTGTCAGATGAAAACTTTAATATGCTCATGTTTATGAAGGGGAACATACAAATGCTGCAGAAGGCCAGAACCTAGTATTTATATTTTTATATTGATAAATTGTAATTAACTAATTCTTTGATTTCATTTCAAATCCTTTGGCTTTTTACATACATTATAGAATCTATAACATCAGAGCATAAATTTGAAAATAAAATTTTATTATAAAAAACACCGAGAAGCAATGGAAAAAAAATTAAATTTATTTAATAAGATATCCAAAGTTTTACAAGTTATATAAAGCAAGTAGCAACATTCCCATATTTTCTGGGTACGTGTCGGTAAAGAAAACTGAAAATTTTACATTTTAATCTATAAAATAGGTGAAAAGAAGATGTAATAAATTTATTTTCAACATTTTCTTAAAAACCAAAGTAGTGTTTTTTTAAATATTTTATTTATAATAAAATGAAATACATAAAAATTTGGATTTATCGATTTATCGGTTATCGCCTTATCGGCGATATTTTTATCACGAGTTATCGGTTATCGATGATAAGGTTTTCGTTATTGATTTATCGGTTATCTCGATAACATTTTTACAAACATATATATGTATATCATATATATATATATATATATGTATATATATATATATAATAGCATATGTAATAGCATAGGAACCACGCATAACCTTAACCAATATATATGTATATATGTATATAATAACCATAATAATATGTATATATATCTTCATATCTTCTTTATAATAATATATATATATGTATAATAATAATATATATATATATAATAATATATATATATATATATAATAATAATATAATATACGTAATAATATAATAATATAATATATATAATAATATATATATATGTAATATATATGTATATAATATATATATATATAATAACAATAATATCTTTCATATATATATATATATATATATATATATATATATATAACCCAAATCCTAGCGTAACGCAATTACTAAATTGGGCTCAGACGTGGACCTTAAAGAGAGGAAGATTGAATACAGCAGGGAAAACAGATGAAGGCAAGGATTTTAACAAAACAGATCTAACTAGAAAGAAGGAGGCACCACCGGAACAAACTTTGAATCTCCAATATTCATGAGTGTTACGAGGGCGATGTTGTGGTGTGAGAATAAGAGAAGTCAATTCCCTCGAGCACCATCCGTTGTAATGCCTATAGGATAGGAAATGGCGCCAATGCCAAGTTGCAGAGAAAGAGGGTCAAAGGAGTTAGAAAGTAGGAAACAATTTATAAGTCTCTTAGCCTTAGCATCAACCCTATCCAAAAGAAGTGTGGCATGGGAACCACCACAAATGTGAGAACAGTATTCTATACAGGGGTGGATAAGATCCTTATGTAACTGGGGTAACTAAGCAGAAGAAAAATATTCATGCAAATCCGAACAGAATTCCTAGTTTCTTTAAGGTTTCCTTACTAACCGAAGTGATATGGGATCTCCAAGACAATTCGTTATTTATGTTCAGTCCAAGAATTATTATGTTGTTCACAGGTGAGACGTTAGAGCCGTCGAATGGGGATAAAATGTTTGGAGGTGCTTTTGAAATGGAGGTCTAAAGAAGTTGAGCTTTTAAAGGGTTGAATTTCACAAGATTGCGGTTACCACACTGAGAAATACCTACCAGATCGGCAAGAGTTGAATCTGAAAGTTGTAAACGAGAAGCAACTCTAAATGCAAATGAGATGCAGACTTGAAATGAGTGGAAGAATAGACTGAACAGAGTTGTAAGTGCAGCTCAGAAGATCGTTGATTAAAAGTAAGAATGTGGTTGAGAGATAAAAAAAAGACAGTATTGCAGAAGACAATTAATAAGAGAAAGGAGGTAGAGGTTACTCCATCAACAAGAGCCGAAATGGACCGATCTGAAAGAAAACTAGATTTGAGTAAACAAAGAAGGAGGAAATACAAAAGAATGTAGCTTAGAGAGTAGTGGCGCGTGACATACTTGGTCGAAAGCCTTAGATATTTCAAGTGTTAAAAAAAATACTCCCCATAACCCCTAAGGGCAGAAGATCATAGATCATTGAGATAGGAAAGTATGTCACCAGTTGACCTCAAGTTTCCATAACCATACTGATAATCTGAAAGAAGGGAATGAGATTCCAGATTATCCAAAAAGTTGGAATTAAGGAGAGTTTCAAGGAATTTAGACAAATACAAGTTAGAGCTATAGTACGATAGCTAGAAAGATCAGAGTGGTTACCCTTATTCGGGATCAGCTGAATATAAATGATCTTCCAGCACTGAATTAAAGTATTAATATTAAGTCAATAAGTCATAGAGAGTAGAGTTGAACGAGGGCAGGCACCAATTCAGATTCACACTCCCTCAAAACAGGGGGAGGAATGCCATCCGGGCCACTGGCCTTCTCACGTTCATTGAGCTCAGAATCCCATGCACTCGATCATGGGTAATGACAGATAGAGACATAGAAGATCTGAGAGGGGAATGAGTAGGAGGAAGTGGGGAGCGGGAATCTTCCAGGGTGGAATTAGATAAAAAAAAAAAAAGAAGGAGTATTAGCAACAGAGTAGTCAGACCGGATAAAAAGGGGAATGACAGATTTACAAAAGTTATTAGAGATGTTTTTGGCAAGAGGCCAGAAATTTTTATCAGTAGGAGAACCAAGATGGACAACGCACTTCCTTTTAGTGTAAACAAGCTAAGCTTGTCGAATAATATCCCTGCAACAATTCCGGAGAGAATCAAAATTAGTTGGAGCGATGGGCATGGTTGTGGAGTCGGAGTCGGAGTCGGAGTCAGGGAGTCGGTAGTTTTGAAGAGAGTGGAGTCGGTGTCGGAATCGGAGTCGGCAATTTTGAAAAGGGTGGAGTCGGAGTCGGTAATTTTGAAGAAGGTGGAGGTGGAGTCGGTAATTTTCAAGAGTCGGTAATTTTCAAAAGAGTGGAGCCGGAGTCGGAGTCGGAGTCAGCAATTATCAAAAGGGTGGAGTCGGAGTCGGTAATTTTGAAGAGGTCGAAGTTGGAGTCGGAGTCGGAGTCGGTAATTTTGAAGAGGGTGGAGTCGGAGTCGGAAATTTTTTGAACCGACTCCACAACCCTGGCGATGGGAGAACGAGAGATTTTCCACACCCAATAGACATTGTCACGCTCCTGGATAGCACGAGAACGTGTGATATATATATATATATATATATATATATATATATATATATATATATATATATATATATATATATATATATATATATATATATATATATATATATAATATTATATATATTATATATATTTTTGTATATATTATATAACTTATATATATATATATATATATCTATATATAACATAACATAACCTGCTGCTATATATATATATATATATATATATATATATATCTTTGCTCATAATATGTATATATATATATATAATATATGCTTGCGTATGGGAAATAAAGATTAGGGCACAAGATATATCTCGAAAACTACGAAACTTACATGAAAACTAATAACATATTTGTTTTCAGCGTATAAAAATTATAAAATATAATGTGGTTTGGATGAAAAGAATGTACGATTAAAAATAATATTTATTATAATTTACTGTATGATAACAAATTTTTTCCCTGGCAACGCAGTTAGTGAGAAACACAATCAAAAGTCGTAATGTAGTTATATTTGGAAACATGCTACTGGACGATTTGTTTGCCGTTTGCGATAATAAGAGTGAATTAGTTGTTTTTTTGCAATGCAACACTTTGTAAGATTTAACATATATGTTTAAAATGTAACGCTAAATGTAAATTATATTAAAAAGGACGAAGTTACATGTATAGATGTATTAATAGAAAGTGTAATAGAAGATACTGTGCAATTAAAAGAAAAGGGACAAATATTTTTTTAAACTTCCTCGAATTAATTAAAAAACAAAACGAAAATATTTAAAGGTAAGAAAGTAATTTTTTAGTAATATTTTTTATTTTTCATTCCGGTAATATTTGTTTTTGTGTGTTTTTAACTAAAGGAATCCCCAAGGGTAAACCTCAAAGATGGCAGGAGTCGGGGTCTCTCGGCCTTATCGGTGGACGACCGGGGGGGCATCATCCTCTTTCCCCTTCGAGCCAGCTTTTTTATTTTTTATTTTTTTTTTAAACATTCTGGTAATAAGCTTTATACGCTGATTCCAAATATGTAATTGGTTTTCTGCAAGTATCGTGCTTTTCGAGATATATCTATGCCCGTAATCTTGAGTTTGACCATATATATATATTTATATATATGCATCCTATGTGGACCCATGTGGGCATACTATCTTATCTGTATTCTATGATAAGACATTGTATATATATATATATATATATATATATATATATATATATATATATATATATATATATATAATGACGATTCTATCTTTAAATCTTCAAATATTCTTCAAAAACTACCGTATCATCCCAATAGTTTCGAACAAATATTTGCATGGACAAGAGTTTCTCGTAAAGAAGCACCAAACCTGGCCTTGGCTATCATATCGTCACAAAAACGATTCTTGTGCTGTGTTGTAATTTGCTTTTATTTTATTTTTTATTTATTTTTTATTTTATTTTTTTCTGTTTATATTTTCACCCGGCTTATTTATTGTTTGCCAAAGAATATTTCGAAAGTTTTATCTATTACCTGAATGCACTCTAAACAGAAATATTTATAAGAAGTCACCACAAACATTATTGATTTGAAGAAAATCAGAGTGTGATTTAAATTCTTCACTTTACTAATCCTCGGTCTCAAATTATTTGATTGTCTTGATCACACTGTTATTATCTTTGAAATATTCTTTGAATTTTCTGCAATCATTTAACAGCAAAATAATCTGAAAAGTATTATTCACTTGGTTTATTGAAAGAACGAATATAGTTTAATACGCCTCGCACAATTGTTGTTGTTAAAGAAATTACAAAATAGGAAGTTGCTTTCCTTATTGAGATACCTTTCTTCAACTGAGAACTCGCAGAGGTAGTAGGTTGAGAAACGCTGCTTTAGAGCAGCGCTTCCCAACCGTTTTCCTCTCCTGTACCCCTTGATTAGGCTTTTCATGTATTAGTACCCCTTTTTCTCATAACCCAACACCTACCCATCCTACCTTCACGCAAAAAAAGTTATCTTTTTAGGTAGTAATGCTCTTAGGGTTAGCTATATAATCAAAAGACTAAAATTAATGACATTTATAGGATTTATTTTTGATTTTACATTTTACAATTTATTTAAATTTTTTATAATAGCAGTCTAACATCAAAACAAATAAAAACAGCTTTATGATAATTTGTAACCACATTAGCTTGTGATGAAAGTTCATAATAATTTTCATTTTGATTTATAAGTTTTCGAACATGGCTCATAGTAATTTCAATTGGTGTTTTCCGCTATTATTATTATTATTTTCACGTACCCTCGGCTAGTCTGCCGAATACCACCAGGGGTACGCGTACCCCAGGTTGGGAACCGCTGCTGTAAGGAATCATTTTCAACATATGCACTATGAAGAGTTTATTTTGGAAGGTACAAGATAAATTCATATAAATTTTCAAGAAACTATATAAAAAAAATAACATACAGAAAAAAAGATATTTTCTTAAAGCATAGAGTAGTTAAGCCTTATCAAAGAGGAAAAGGTAAAATATGAATAAAAAAAAATTTATAAACAACGACGCTTATTGAAGCTTTTACCAAATAGTCGACAGGAAAAATGATCGACAGCTCAAATGATCGACAATTGTAAAAAAAAAAAGGGTTATTTAGAGCTTTTCTAACGAACCCAACAAAACTTAACTTAACTTAACCTAACTTAAACTAACCTAACCTAACCTAACCTAACCTAACCTAACCAATCCTGACGGCCTGTGACGGACTGTACGGGAATTTTTTTTTTTAATGTCATGTCGACCATTTTCCCTGTCTACCATTCCAGCTAGACCCCCCCCCTCCCCCCCCCGCTTATTACCTAAATACATGATAAGACGCAAATCAAACTTACCATGAGAGTGCAATTTATATTCAAATGTACCCTAATTGCGGAGGAGAATGGGAAATACTTTCCTGACAGACCAAATTCAAGAATATTGTTGTAAATTGGGATTCGAGGATTTCCTATTCTTGATATCTTCTTTTTGCAATCAGGAGAAGAAAAATTACACACTGGTTCGGAGCAAACTAAGCACCCTGTTTTATAAACGTGATAGAATCTAAAAGTAATATATATATATGTATATATATATATATATATATATATATATATATATATATATATATATATATATATATATATATATATATATATATATATATATATATATATATATATATATATATATATATATATATATATATATATATATATATATATATATTAATGCAGGAAACAAAAAATTAATAATTATTCAATTTAATAAATAACTTCAAGAAATAAGATAGCATTGTACGTTTAAAACCTTAATTTAAACATGATACCCATAAAAAATAAATGTTTTATTTATATCTTTTCAATATTTTAAGGGTAACTTTAAAAATCATGATTTTTATGTTTTTGGATAATTTAAGTTAAAAAATACTGTTTTTCTATTTTTAAAAATTATTTCACCAGCACTCACAGATCGGGAGGTACGGGGGCGGAGTCCCCCTGTGGATTACCCTTG
>JABUQX010141599.1:17500-20000 GCA_015478945.1 Trachelipus rathkii
ATTTGTTAGATCTAAGGTAACTCAAGTAAATCCTAAGAAATCATTTAGTATTCCCACACTGGAGCCTTTAGGTGTAATTCTAGCTATGAAGTGTTTGAGAACTATTTTAGATGCTTACTCATTTTTCATTTTTGATTATGTGAACATAAGTGTTAACTCTCGGGTAGCGTTAAACTGGATCTTAACAGGGGAAACTAAGATTAAGACAAAATATTTAAATAACACAATGCTACACAAAAAAAACATTTTTTTTGTTTCTTCTGATTATTTTGTGGTTTTTAATTCAGTTTTTTATGCAGATTCCAAATATGTTTTTAGTTTTTCTCTAGCATCAAACGATTTTGTGTTACGACGGCATGAAGTAATTATTGGCAACTGCTCATTTTGTAGGGTGGATACTGGCATGGCGCTGTGTAAAAGTTAGTTGCCATTAATGTTTTATGGTGATTTCATGCTTAAGAACCGATATATATATATATATATATATATATATACTATATATATATATATATATATATATATATATATATATATGCTTATAAATACTTGTTTATATATATATATATATATATATATATATATATATATATATATATACACACACACACATAAACATATATATATATATATATATATATATATATATATATATATATATATATATATATATATATATATATATAAATATATATATATATATATATATATATATATATATATATATATAACATATATCAGAGGTGGGCACTTCCACTCTTTCTGGCCGCTGGTCGCTGGTCGCTGGTCGCTCGAGGCGGACTACCAGAAATAGGTGCGGGTGCGGAGTCACAGGAAATGCGGACTTGCGTGCGGATCAGTTTTAACTCTTTTGTTCCGCACTTTTACAAATAGAAAATATAGTTTACTTATTAAGAATTCTTATTGGTTATAATAAAGAAATATAATTTTATTTTAAGTTTATAACTAACTATATATTTTTAGTCTAAGACTTATTGTTTTTAATAATTAAACTTCAAAAAATAATCTCAACTCCTTAAAGGTACCATATATATAATAAATAACACATTAAATTGATTTTATAGACTGAATAGCTAATACCCTCATCTATAACTTTAATTAATTATATTATTACTATAATATCTAGTCGTAATATCTAAATCAATTCTGTGTAAAACACATATATATATATATATATATATATATATATATATATATATATATATATATATATATATATATATATATATATATATATATATATATATATATATATATATATATATATATATATATATTTGGGTTTTTACACAAAATATGAATATATATATATATATATATATATATATATATATATATATATATATATATATATATATATATATATATATATATATATATATATATATATATATATATATATATATATATATCTACCGAGCTGATACATAACATTAGCATAGACTCTGCAGGAGTCGTGGCTTTCATGGATTCTACTAAAGTCTTGGACGAAAAAGACCTCTTGTATGGGTGGACAGGGTGGTCAAAATATTTCAGAAGGGAGGCAGAATGATTTGGTGAGGACCTTAAATTAACAATGGACTGCTGGAAGTGAACCACCAGCACTCCTCTCACCAGGACATCTTTCCTTTCAGCATAGGCAGAATTTATTGAACTTGTTCATAAAATATAATACACATCCCTCCCCCTAGTTCTGCGGCTGTAGAGCGAATATAGTATTGGTGGGAGGGATATTTTGAGGCAAAGGGTCAGCCTTAACTGCTTTTAATTTTGAGCACCTAATCTTTTTGAAGGTAATATGGATCTCTTGTCCTTTGAAGACGACATTGAGGAGGAAGTGGAAAATCTTGAGATTTTGTAAATATTCATTCAATTTTCATATAATATTATAAATAAATTTTTTGTAAGGATATATACTATTTAGTATTTAATATTAAAATCTTTTGTGAAGTCTCACATTATTAGCGGGAGACGTGCGGACGTGCGGACTTGCGATAGCGGAGGTTGGATGGTCTGAATAAGCGCGGAGGAGCGCTAGCGGACTACGTTTTCTCGAGGTGCGGAGGTGCGCTAGCGGACTTCCCCTAAATGAGCGGGGTGCCCACCTCTGATATATATATATATATATATATATATATATATATATATATATATATATATATATATATATATATATATATATATATATATATATATATATATATATATATATATATATATATATCTTTGTTTAACTACATTCTAGAGCAATAATAATGAAGGTAAGGTACCAAATTTAAATATCTTTTATAATTTTCAGAATATTAGTAATAATTTAAACATTTATAAAATTGCAAGTAGACAGTGTAAAACGTTGGCAGATTCATTTTGTTATGTGTGTGGATATTATGTTAGTTCTAAGCAACATTTCCACCAAAATTGTGAAGGGAACCAAGTATTGGATAGCGTACAGGCTCTACTTTGGTATGCCTATTGGTGATTA
>JABUQX010141599.1:22500-28705 GCA_015478945.1 Trachelipus rathkii
AAGTTTCTGTTCTTAAATTTAAACCTTTAAATAAAAAAATGTAATAAGTACCTTCAGTGTAAGCTCATTAACAAACCTTAAAAATGCCTAAACTTAAATATTGCAATAACTCTCAAAGTATCGATGATAGAAAAAAATGAAGGTCATTTCTGGGTTCAGCGTCAAAAAATATATGATTCAATAAAAACAATAAAAAGAAACATTTATAGTGTTACACAGTGTAATTGAAAAATCTGTTGGAGGACTTGAAATGTAAATATAAAATGAAATTTATTTTCAATTGTGTCCACACAGTGCAAAACCCTTCAGATATGTTGGCTAGAAGCGTATCTCTATATTCGTAAAGGAAGGTGCACATTTAATATTTATTACTTTATATATATACCGTATATATATATATATATATATATATATATATATATATATATATATATATATATATATATATATATATATATATATATATATATATATATATATAACTAACTTCTCTCTATATATATAATTATATATATATACATTATTTTAGATAAAAAATAAATTTTAGATATTGCATGTGTTAGGCCTTAGCATGTTGACCAAAGTAACACGCATTTATAATTTATTACACAATATCTTATATAGTCTTATTAAATTTCTGAGAAAAGCATTTGTTTTAAAAAGGGTTTCTGTCGAAAGAATTTATCATTTTCGCCCTGCTCACTATGACCAAATTTTTTTCTGTCGTTTTATGGAACATTTCCTGGATGCCATAAGCCTTCCCAAATTATGTCTCATAAAACTAAATTCTTTAAGCACCATTTTATGTCGCCTTATGAGATATGTGCGGGGATATTGTATCCGTTCATATATTATTCATAAGGCTAATTTCTTCTTTTACATCTGATTTCGGAGAAAATCACTTGGCTCCTAACAAATGTTTTTCAACTGAAAAGAAATTGTCATTGTCACCCAGACCTATGCGCAAAGTTCTTTTTCCCGAAATTTATTACTATTTCGGCGCAAATCGTTTGCACCAAGCAAATGATTTTTTGACTGGAAAAATTGGTTTTGTCGCTTCAAACTAAGGTCCAATTTTTCCTCGAAATTCATATGTAGTCTGATGATTATATTTGTATGGGGATGCTTCCACATTCTCAGATATATATATATATATATATATATATATATATATATATATATATATATATATATATATATATATATATATATATATATATATATATATATATATATATATATATATATATATATATATATATATATATATATATATATATATATAACATATACCTCATATATATACTCTTCTTCTATTTAAGATATCATAGACTAATTGTCCCATTACCTAATTCTTAAAAAAAACTTTTTGTTTCTTAACAAAAATTGGGGAACGGGTATTATACGCAAACAACAATTTTCTTATTTTACCTACTGGGCTACCTGGATCTTCCCGGTTGTCTTATTTTACAAAAATGGGTCAGATAAAATTTAGGTTAGAAACGAATGTCTCAATCCTGATCTACATCTAAAGTTCAGACGAAACTCAAACGTTATTTAGATATATATATATATATATATATATATATATATATATATATATATGTGTGTGTGTGTGTATATATATATCACTTTGTTTAACCTTATATATATATATATATATATATATATATGTGTGTGTGTGTGTGTGTCTGTGTGGCATGTGTATGTATGTGAGAAATGTACTTACAGTGAAGGGTATTAGTTGGAAGTTATTTTCTGAGGAAGCCATAATGTTCCCCAACAGCTCGGGTGCTTTAGTGTCCGAGTTATTTTGCATTGACTGAATTGCAAAGGTAAAATAAAGAAATATCTGCATATATATATATATATATATATATATATATATATATATATATATATATATATGCGGTACGAACAAATCCCCTAATATAATAATATATATATATATATATATATATATATATATATATATTTATATATATATATATATATATATATGCTATATAACCTTTATATATATATATAACTTCTACCTATATATATTATATATATATATAAATATATATATATATAACAATATATATATATATATAACTATACTATATATATATATATATATATAAGGTACGAGGAAGCATCCCCTTATATATAAGAAACTTTATTTCATAATAACACTAAAAATGATTTTAAAAAATTAAACACTAGAACTTTTTCTGTGCTTAATTTGCACTTTGTTCAATAATGATCAACAGAGTGGGAAATCCAAGGTGAAGCTGGATCACTTTACTATCCAAATTTTACTCACAGATAAAAAATGGCAACTCATGGCTAACAAGATTCGTCAACTACAACCAACTAATGAAACCGCCGAGCATCATACGTAGCCTTCACCTTGGATTTTTCAGTCTGCTGATCATCACTGAACGAAGTGCAAATTAAGCACAGAAAAGCTTTTAGTCTTTAATTTTTTAAATCAAGATTTATTCGCAAATGGGTTTCTTTATATTCAGGATCCTATAGTACCAACTGCGGAATTTTAGCAGTTTAAATATTTAATATATATATATATATATATATATATATATATATATATATATATATATATATATATATATATATATATATATATATATATATATATATATATATATATATATATATGTTTTATATATATTCATATATATATATATATATATGAAGCAGATTTATGGAGGATAAGTTCCGAAGATAGGAGGAGGTAATGAGTAGAGTGTATTAGTTAAGTATAGCAAATCTGCAGGTATAGATGAAATTACTGGAGAAATGATCAAGAACGGAGGCGAGATGGTGATTTAGTGGATTTGGAAGTTGTGTAATAAAGCGTTTTTGGAGGGTATAGTTACGAGGGACTGAAGGAGAGCAGTAATAGTACCTTTATATAAGGGTAAGGGAGATAATAGGAACAGTAGGAATTATCGGGGAATTAGTTTATTGAGTGTTGTAGGGAAGACATATGCTGGTATTTTGGTTGAAAGAATGCGTCGAGTGACTGAAGGATTGATTGGTGAAGAACTAGGTCCGTTTAGAAGTGGTAGAGGATGTGTGGATCAAATCTTGACATTGAAACAAATGATTGAGAAAATGAAAGAGAAGAAGGATAAATTGTATTTAGGTTTTATGGATTTGCAATAGGTGTATGATAGGATTAATAGGGAAGCTTTATTTCAGGTATATGTGATATATGGTGTTGGTGGTAGGCTTCTGAATGGAATCAAAAGCATGAGTGATGATGGGGAAGCGTGCGTAAGAATAAATAGAGTTGAAAGTGATTGGTTTAATATTAATAGTGGAGTGAGGCAGGGATGTGTAATGTCTCCTTGGTTATTCAATTTGTATATGGATGGGGTTATGAAAGAATTAGAAGTTGGGGTGGCAGGGTAAGGTGTTAGAATGATAGAGAATATAAGAGAGTGGAGGGTGCCCTACCTATTATATGCGGATGATTTAGTTTTGTGTGACGAATCTGAAGAGAGGATTGGTAGAGGGATTTGGCAGAGTATGTGAAAGGGGTTTGAAAGTAAACGTAGATAAGAGTAAGGTTATGGTTGTGAGTGAAGACTGTTCTCGGTGTGAAGTTATGTTGGATGGTAAGCAACTGAAACAAGTGTCCGAGTTTGAATATTTAGGATATATGTTGGAAGAAAAGGAAACGGATGATGCAGAGTGTAGTAGGAAAGTTGTGAATGTATTATTCAATAAAATATAAATAGCAGCAATCTCCCCTTTATTGAGAATCTCTTTTTTTTTCTTCTAAAGTGTCGATGAGCAGTCTCAGACTTTTCCTGCGTTTACCTCCCTTGCGAATTTATTCTTTTTGAAATGTTTTGAAAATTGAGATGAGTCGATTCTGCTGTTGCGGACTTTTCCTGAAGTTTTACCTCCCTTGCTTGAAAGTTGAGTTTTTTTGTAATTCGGATTTCTGTTTTCTTAGGAGCAAGCAAGTGGGTAGTGAGTCCGACAGAAAATGAGAAGAGAGTGTGAGAGAAGAATATAATCAATAAGGCAACGGGGAAGCCTTTTATACAATTTTCTTCGCACTGATGTCAAAATTTTGCTTAACCAAATCTTGGCATAAGTACGAACATAAATTTTAATTTTTACGAATAATTATAATTGAGGGTGCTATATATATATATATATATATATATAGGCCACCTGCCTATATACTCACCATATATATATATAGCTATATATGTTGGCTGCTATCTGATATATATATATATATATATATATATATATATATATAGGCCAGCCGCTAGAAGAAGTTACCCGCATGATATCTCGAAAACTAAGATAGGTACAAGAAAACTGATAACATATATGGAATCAGCGTATGAAATTTGTATGGAAAATGAAAAAAAATTATAATTTTTTTTTTATTTTTTTTTATATCTCCAAAACTACGATAGGTAGAAGAAAACTAATAGCATATATGGAATCAGCGTATAAATTTTTTTAGGGGGCTCGAGCCGACGGTGGGACAGAGGGGGGACGTTTTCCATACCCCGTAGTGAAGGGAGGAACCCCCGCGACACCCCAAATACCAAAGAGCAGGGTTCAGAGACCCTCCCCGGAGAGAATAGTCCTACCCCGTCGTCCCCCAGGAGGCCGAGAGACCCCGACTCTTTGCATCTTTGCGGTTTACCCTGGGGTATTCTTTTAGTTAAAAAAAAAAATCTTTTTTCATACATATTTCATACGCTGATTCTAAATATGTTATTAGTTTTCTTGTACCTATTGTAGTTTTGGAGATATAAAAAAATAAAAAAAATAAAAAAATATTTTTCATTTACCATACAAATTTCATACGCTGATACCATATATGTTATCATTTTCTCCTTCCTGCCTATCTTGTTTTCGAGATATCATGCGGGTAGCTTCTTTAGTTTCACCATATATATATATATATATATATATATGTAACCTTAACAAATATAACCATATATATATATATATATTAACTATATATATATATAATATATATATATATATATATATATATATATAGAGAGAGAGAGAGAGAGAGAGAGAGTAAGGCCTTAAATAAATATAGTAGATCTTGAATAAAAATATATAACAAATAATTTTAATAAATAGTAGTTTAGCACAAATTTTCGTTCTTTACAAAAGAACCTCTTTCAGGTGCATATATGTATAGACTGTTTATGTATATATGTATAGACATTAAATATATCTATATATATATATATATATATATATATATATATATATATATATATATATATATATATATATATATATATATATATATATATATATATATAAATATATATATATATATATATATATATATATATATATATATATATATGGTTATGTTAATTTTTTCTTACGTTCTTTGTGGAGTTTTATTAATAATGAAAGAGTAAAATTTACCCTATGAAAAAAAGTTATTCAATATTTACACTATTTGGTGAGAAGCTCGATAAATTTTTAATTCTTAACTTTTTAATTTTTTAATTTTATTTTTAAGTTTTTTTAAATAATTTTATTTAATGTTATTAAATAGAGTTTGAGATTGCTAAAAAATTTTTCAAGATTGTTCTTCAATATTTTAATTATTGTTTATGTTTCTTTAAGTATTTTAATAACATTACATTAAACAAAGAGGAATTAAATATTTTTCAACCAGTTTGTGTTAAATTCAATAACTACTTGTGGGAAGTAAGATAAATCATTATTTTTAATTTACAAATAATTTAGTTACCTTAGGGTTGGGTTCATCTTGAGCATTCATAATTGGTTGAGTTAGTCAGATTGGATTGGGTTTGGGTTAGATGATTAGGTTGAGATTGGGTTGATTAGTTAATTGGGGATTGGGATTAGGGTGGAGTTGGGATAAGTTGGGTGTTTATTTTGGGTTTGACTAGGGTTGGGTTAGGTTGGGTTAGGTTAAGTTAAATTAGGTTAGGTAAGGTTACATAAGTTAGATTATGGGGTAGATTAGGTTATATTGCATTAGATTAAAAAGTTTAATTTTGTTAAAAATAAAATTTAATTTATTTCACATGTTTGTGCTAATGCGCTTCAAATTAATATAATATGAATTGGTGGACAAAACATGACGGTGGAAATACATGAAACATGCTTATCAAAAATATTGAAAGTACGTGGATTGTTTTTAAATATAAAGCTAAAAAAA
>JABUQX010141600.1:0-10667 GCA_015478945.1 Trachelipus rathkii
CGGTAGTAGCTACATCAATTGGGTGTTTATCGTTTTCGCATTTATCGTGAAACGCTTAAAGCGTTTTCGTGCGCCGCTTCATATATATACATATATATATATATATATTAACAAATATATATATATATAACTATATATATATATAATATCTTCTTTATATATATATATATATATATATATATATATATATATATATAACATATAACATATATTATTATGTATATATATATATATATGTTATATAACAACAACCTTAACCTTAATATATATATACCACTGCTGCTGTAACCAACGCCCTTAACATATATAACCCATACTATATATATATATATATATATATATATATATATATATATATCGTATATTTGTAAATTTAGCATGTTTAAAACATGATTCTTGTTTCGAGCTCTTTGGGGAATTCATTTTCTACCATTGATGCCACATTTCAAAAAGTTTATAATAAAACTCATAGTGGAGTGAGGATTTGTGAGAAATGTGGCTTCGTAGCGCAGCGGATTTTTATTTTATTTACTTGTCATTATCATATGTCATCCTTTAAAGAGAGTTCAAATATAAATTGACATTGTCGTCATATCGCAATTGACCATTAATTATATTTTGAGTGCATTGCAAATATATCTTTTTTTTTAGTAAAATAACAAAGTAACCTTTTTTTTTGATAGAGTTTATATACTATAATATACCCTCTTATTTTTACTTTATGAGTTTATGTAAAACTCAAAAAACAATAATAATTTTAGTTTACAGTTATCAAGAAAATTTGAATTTTTTTAAGAATCTAAAGAAATTTACTAACGAATTTTAAAATATGTGTTAGCACATGTGTATAAAACAGTTTTTTTTTTTGCCTTTAAAATCTATTAAAACCATTAAAAACTACATTAAAACCATCAAAATAGCATAAAACCCCAAAACAAAAAAAAACATTGGTTTATTTGTTTTTAAAAAAACAATGTTTTTTTTTTAAACATGGTTTTTTTACCCTACAGTTGTAAATATACAGGATAAACAACAACGGTGACAACACGCTCTCCAGAAATACAACATCTGTCTTCGCTCCAAACCACTGTCCTATCACATACGCTGTCCTAACGGCGTCACTTTCACTTACTGTGTAAAGTCCCCTTATCCTCACGATCAACTTGGGTTCATCACGATGAGTAGCGATCTTTGATGTCTTCCAAAAGATTTAACATAGGTACACTGATAAAAAAGCACCTTCTCAAGGTAACAAGCCACATACATTTTCTTATCCCACTCCCAGCTCTTCTCTATCATCATCTTCAGAGAAAATTTCAGATCCCTGTTCTTCGTCCGGGTCTGAATCCATACTGCGCTTCATTCATTCAGCTTCTCCTCGACTCCCATCCTGAGCCTATTCTCCAATATCCTTTCATATGCCATCATGTTAAGTGGCATAAATCATAGCATATACTGTATATATATATAACACTTATATATATATATCATATATATACTGCTGCTATATATATATATGTTAATATTACACATTAATCGCAATTATATAAGATGTGAATAAAGAAAGAACAATTAATTGGAAGATAAAGAATTTCTGTCTTCTCTGGAATTGAACCACCGCATGTTGCAAGTGAGGACAATATACCCGATGCTACCACTGAGCCATCCTCCAACCTAAAAAGTTGGATTCAAGAACAGTTTATAGCAACCGAGCTCCCTTCAAGGCGACATCGCAGGTGTCCAGCCTGTCCTATCCCCCGTCGGGGATACGACAGGCTGGACACCTATCATGACAAAAAAATTGCACAAAACTGTTCTTGAACCTCCAACTTTGGGCTTAAATCTCGGTGTTAAGGCGTGGTGCGCTATTGTCTCACTCATGCGATTATTGAAGACAGTAAGTGCTTCATCTTCCGATGTATGTTTTCTTTCTTATAATATATATATATATATATAATATAATAACTTATATATATATATATAACAACAACGTAACCAATATATATATATATATATATAACTGCTATATACACCTGTAACATCCAACCTTATATATGCTATATAATATAATATGTATTTGCTACGCTATATATATATATATTTGGCGCCACGCCAACGCCAGCCTTAACCAGCAACTGTCGCTGCTGTATGCAGCCCAGCAACAGCAACCATAGCCTTGTAGCCTTAACATAGCAACAATAACCAACGCCACACTTGCTTAACTGCTACTGTATATACCTTTGCTTACCATAATATATATATAACATAGCATAACATGACTTACCTGAATACGCGGGTGGGCCAGGTTTATATATATATATATAAATAATAATATATATATATATATATATATATATATAATAATATATATATATATATATATATATATATATATATATATATATATATATATATATATTTATAAATATATATACTTATATATATATATATATATATTTTTATATTCTTTCTCATATATATATATATATATATATATATGTGTGTGTATATATAATAAAAAAATGATAATATAAGTATATATATATATATATATATCGTACTCAGTTTTGAGTGCAAAACAATTTCAAATCAACATAGTGTTGCAACAGACGCCTTAAAGCTTTTACATGTCCTAACAGCCCACATTCCTTAATAGTTTCTCACGATACAAAGCCATGACTCGCCCAAGAAAATATTTCTATTTTCACAAACAAATCTTGCATAGAAACCACCAAATAATGCACATATTCCTTTAAACGTCTCTTTCATTAAGATTCAAAATTCTGTAACTCTCTATCCCAAGGTTGTAACTTTGTTTCGCAAGCCTTCTTATGAAACCTATAACAATTCGGTTTGAAATCGTTTTCAAACGTTTTCCTGAACAAAACAAACGTTCTCTTGTTGCATTCCCACCTGATGACTAAGATCCGAGTGAGCAACCTCCAGGTTCCCTCGAAAAATCACAAGCCAACGCTGGCATTCGTCTTGCCGACTTTGAACAGAGTAGATCGGGTTATAAGTGGATACAAAAGAACAGAGTGAAAGAGATAGTGCGATTTGTGTTCAAGGCAGGAAATATATTTTTCCAAGTTACTTTTACTTAACATAATCCATGTGTATATATATAAACATACCTATATATATACATACTATATATATATATATATATATATATATATATATATATATAACAACAATAACTATATATATAACATATATATATATATATATATATATATATATACTATATATATATATATATATATATTATAGCACCTATATATATACTCTTTATAATTTTACCTGTTGTGTGTTATAACATATTATTTTCCCCTTTAAAAAACACATGTAATAATTTACATTGATACCAAGGTGTATCCGTCACAGCTCAGTTTCGTGAAAAGGGTTTTTAATTAGAAAACAGTGAAGGTAATGGTTGTTCTGTAATATATTTTTTTTATTAATAATATTACAAAATTTATAATAGTTCTAAGTTAATTGAGTCTTATTTAATAAATATTCCATTGCATGCAGAAAAATGTCACGTGAGAAATTCCTGTATATTTTCATTCATTATATTATATCATAATTTTTATAATTATATAAATTGATTTGATTGATTTTATAATTATATATAATTAATTAATGATTTATAATTATATATAATTGATGATTCTTATTAATTTTATAATCGTATAATTACATATAATTGATTTGTATTATTGATCTTATAATTACATATAATTGATTATTCTTATTAACTTTATAATTATATTGTTCAACATTGGTAGGAGTGTCGATTTTAAAATATATAATTGAGTATTCTTATTAATTTATAATTAGGTATTGTAATCATTTCACCATAATTGTATTATTGGGACGCCCCATTTATTTCGAAACTCATTAGTGATGAGTTTGTTGTTATGGACTTTTGTTTAGAATTTATGTTTTGAGGACTTAACTGATCCAACCAATAATGAGTAGAGGCAATACTTTTATTCATGATACCTTGCAAAAAGTAGATGTATGCCCCGAACGGGCGAGCCCAAAAAATCTACAATTGGGAACTTCAGTAAGCAGCAGACGCAGCGTAGCAGGCACCCCAACAAAGTCCAACAACCTTCACTGAGAAGCCATTTCCATGGAAAGAGCCCCCCAGGATAAGGGCTAAACAATCAGCCAGTTTTAGAGAGGAAGCTCTCCAGCAAGTTCAGCCAGTTTTGGAGAATAAGTTCTCCAACAAATTTAAGAAGAAAAGTTCTTCTCCCATTTCCCATAAATTTAAATTTCAATCCCTGAGAAATTTACCCTAGAAAAGAAAATTACCAAGGGCGCGCCCATAAAGAAAAATAGAAAAAATAAAAATAGAGTATTTTTATTATTATTTTGAAATATAAAAAATTAAAATATTGTTGCATGTCTCATGTTTATGTAAGAGAAAAGATATTTTTAATTTTAAGTCATTTATTTTGCGTATTTTTTATTATTGTGTAATGAATGTGTAATAAGGTATTTCTTATATTTTTTAATTGTGTTGTAACAAGGCACATTGTATTTAACTGCAGGTCGTAAGTAAAAGGTTATAATTTTTCAGCGTAAGTTCGCAAAGGGATTTTTGGGAGGAAAAATTTTCCAAACTGTTTTCTTTCCTCTTTCTCCAATATCTTTTCTTATTAACACTCTCTAAACTTTAGTGAAAACTAATCAATTTACTATATTTTTATATATACTTTATATATAAACATTTAAAAAAATATATAGAAAAATAAAAATTTAACAATATATATATATATATATATTATATATATATATATATATATATATATATATATATATATATACATATACCATACTATATAATATCTCTAACTTTCTTTCATATATCTATATATATATATATATATATATATATATATATATATATATATATATATATATATATATACATATATATTTATATATATATATAAAGAGTTTTGCGAAATATAAAGTAGAGGAAAGGAAGAAGAAGAGGAGAATAGAAGGAATCAAAGAAGAAGTTATTCCCCAAATTCTTTCTCCCTTAGTGGGGAGTCTTGCAAGCAGCAACAAAGTAAGCATAGCGACGCGCCTGCGCAGCTCATACAAACATACCACATTTTACACACATACACACTCGCGCACATAAGCGTAGACACACACAGTTGAAGGTCACGCAGTAAAGAAAGGGAAGGAAAGATAGAAATAAAAGAATTATAAACTGTATATATATACGGGATTTTACTCGCGCTCAGGCGATTATTATTATTATTATTATTATTTCTTCAGTTAGAAATATTATTCAGAAGTAAGCAAGTATATATATATTATATATATATATATATATATATATATATATGAGAGAAAGAGTATATATGTTATATATATATATATATATATATATATATATATATATATATATATATATATATGTTATATATATATATATATATATGGTATGTTATATATATGAAGTTATTTTTTTATATATATATATATAATTTAAAATAAAAATAAATATATATATATATATATATATATATATATATATATATATATATATATATATATATATATATATATATATATATATATAAATATATTTATAAATATAAAGATAAGAGAAGGGAGTTATTACCCCAAATTCTCATACCCCTTTTTTAGGGAAGGAGACGTTGCAGCTCAGTTGTCGCTGCTGCATATTTACGCTCAAGCTCGCATAAACATACTTCACATTTTGCACGCATACACTCAAGCGTACATAGCTTTATACGCCCACTTCCGAAGGCCTGCTTGGTAGAGAAAAGTATGAGAAGTGGAGTATAAAAAGATTATATATAATATATATATAGTTTTTTATCATTACTATTTCTTCAGTTAGAAATATTATGATACCGTCAAAAAACATCGCGTTATATTTATATATATATATATATATATATATATATATATATATATATATATATATATATATATATATATATATATATATATATATATATATATATATATATATATATATATATATATATATATATATTAAGTATATAGATACTTAAGCATTTTTGTAGCCATTTGGGAAAATAAAAAGGTAATAGGAAATATTCTTTATTCCAAATCGTTTCCGTCGATATATAGATTACAGTTTTAGAGCGTTTTTTTAGAAAGTCGAACGAGACTAAAGTGTCTTTTGTTTTTTATGATTAAGAAGTGTTTTTTTTCTTTTTTTTTTTTTTTTTTTGATCTTCGTTTTTCTTTGATTTGAGACTAAAGTGTCTTTTGTTTTTTATGATTAAGAAGTGTTTTTTTTCTTTTTTTTCAGTGATTAATATTAAGCAGTTTTTGTGCTAATTTTAAGACAAGAGTAAAAGTAATAGAAATTTGCCGGTAGCCAGCGATTGCATTTCGTTCATTTTTTGTGCATTTTAGCGATTTTTTTTTCTGTGTTGTTTCTAAAGGAATTTGTTTTATTCACTAAGTGAGGATAGCAACGGCCCTAGAGAGGGCTACAGACTTGAGAGAGATAGTTGTGAGAATTAATCCCCAAGAAACCAAGGAAGTAGAGACTTCCGGGAGGGATAATAACTCAAAGTTGCTCAGAAAACAGTTCTTTTAGATAACGCAAAGCCGAGTACAGAACTTACTATTACTAACCATAAATCCTATGCGATGCCCACAGGAACAGTCCGGTGGAAGCAATATACAGATGATTGCCAGAGCAGGGCAAGATATGTCTTATTATAGTAACGACCCGCAGGGGGTCGCACCAACAAATTATAGTTTTTATTATAGTAATGACCCGCAGGGGTCCACAGCAGATTTAGAAAAGTATCTGAGAGCCGAAGAAGGGGAACGCCCCCAAACAGAAATGAAAAGTCAAGAGACTTTCTCAAAAGAAAAAAAAGAATATAAGCCTCGCAGATCATATATACCAAGGAGCAGTTATTAAAAAGTGAAGAAGAAGAAGAAGAAGAAGAAGAAGAAGAAGAAGAAGAAGAAGAAGAAAAAGAAGAATCGAACTTTGAAGGAAACTTTTCCGGCCCAAGAATTTCAGCTGATAAGGGAAATTCTGGCCAAGCAAGAGTCCGATTTAATTAAAAATTTAACAGAAGGAGGTCCCCCGGCAGGTGAAAGTACCAGTGCCGCCCGGAACCTTGTTATATAAGCAACAGTGCTTAAGAGTATAAAGTCTGCAGACATATACAGAAGAACACCATATATAGTATATATATATATATATATATATATATATATATATATATAGTATATATATATATATATATATATATATATATATATATATATATATATATAGGCAACAGTGCCTAAGAGTAGAGAGTTCGGCCCAAAACCACAGATAGTTTGGGAGTGGAAAGCCACAAATTTTTATAAGTCAAAAGTTAGCCTCGTCCCATGCAATAAAGTTTGCTATTATGGAACCGCTTTTAGTTTTAAGTCTTATAAGAGAAGTAAAATAGTGTTTTAAAGTAAGCCAGGTAATAGTTTTGCCTTCTCAAAGTACCTTGTTGAAAGCAACAAGCAGACCGCCTCTAGTAGCATTTATTTTTTTTTTTTTATTAAATTGAAAAAGAAAAGAAATAGTTATATATATATATATATATATATATATATATATATATATATATATATATATATATATATATATATATATATATATATATATATATATATATATATATATATATATATATATATATATATATATATATATATATATATATATATTTATATTTGTATTATTTAAATTACAAAATGCTCTGTAAAAAAGACTTAAGATAGTTTATCTCATTTTGTCAGATGTTACATAACAACGCTCTAAGGTTAGGTCCTTTTAAGGGAAGTTACCCGTTTGGAACGAAAGTTTTTCCCCTGTATTTCCCCTTAGAATCCTTAAAGTAACCGAGCTGGTCTTTGGATGTTTAGGTTGCGTACCACAACGGTTACTATATTTTTTAAGTATTTAATTGTTTCATTCTTTTCAATTTATTAATATTTTTAAACAAAGGTTTAAATAAGTTTATTACATAAAAAATAGAGTAGCTTACAAAATGTTCCGATGAACATAAGCTTTTTTTTTAAGAATCTTTCTGGTTTCTCTTTCATACGTCTCTTCTGATATTTTAAAAAATATCATTTTTGACTTTAAAATAACGTAGTTTTTACAATTAAGAAAAACTTTTTGCCAAACGTCCTTTTTCCATAATTTCTTTTGGAAATCAGCATTGAAGGAAGAAGTGGAAAGCATTTAGTTTTTTGAATTTAAAATATAAGTTTTGATTATTTTGCTTAGATTAGTCTGCATTAGTTTCAATAGTTATAATTGCGCTTATTTTTTTTTTTATATACATATACAGCATAAAATGCGTTTCCACTCCATAGGAGGACAGCCCCATTTTTAAATAAAAACAGATAAATAATGAAAAGTTAAAAACTTTAAAAAATAAAAAAATAAGAAACAGGCTTAGCTTGAAGGATTTTTAATTTTTAAGAAAACATACTTATTCTTGTAGTTATAAAAAAAAAATCGAGAAAAACGAAATGCGGCCTAATATTTTAAAATAAGCTACTAACAAATGCTTGCCGAGTACATAGTGACTCATGCATTATTCATATTGTTTCGTTCATTTGCTTTGTTCGCCAAGGTCACTGAGTACGGAATTTCGTACATGAATGAACGGTGAATTTTGGTTACAAGCTCGTTGATGTCCTTGAAGAAATTTAGACGGAGAGGAAAAGCATTCTTTTTTCTTTTACCTCTTATTCTTCATAAAGGAAATTGCTTTTGTTGAATAAATTAAAGAGAATATTGTCTTTGCATTTATATAATTCAGTAATTACTTTGTTTTAATTAACCACTAACCCTTAATGTTTATTGCTTTGTTTGGTACTCCTCAAGCTTTTATTTTTAAAATTTTTGATCAAATTTGATCTGGAATCACCTTTAGATTATTATTTTCATTTTTCTTGAAATATTATTAAACTAATTTTAATAAGCTAGTCTAACAAAAGCCTAACTTAAGTTTGACTTTTGAGAACTAACTTTTCTTTTAAGTAGTTGATATCATTTCGCGATATTAACATTATTGATATTGCTTTCATTTGCATGATTAATTTTAAAATAAGTTGAAGCAATATTAAGTAACAATTAAAACCGCCTCTAGCAGAAATAGTTTCAAAATTTTGAGCACTTTTAAGAAACGCTTTAAACCAATGCCTTGGCCAGCACTAACTCATGGTCAGTAGCTTTATTTTTGAAACTAACCTAAAATAACGAATAAGGTGGAAACTAACCAATAAATTTTTACTAACAAGGCAACTTAATATACTCAAAGACAGAACGAAATTTAAATAAGACTTTAAGAGTCCTAAGAGTTAATATTGGAAGTCGAAAATTCAAACCAATATTTCTAGAAAATTTAAAACGATTTTAAGAAATGAATTTGTAGTTTCAGATTACGACGCGTTACTGGTATACATTTATCAGATTTTTTAGACTTACACTATAATGCAAACCTTGTCCCAATATACTGTTTCCATGTTGGTGACAAACAAAGAAACTACACGCTGCAATCCCATACACCAGATACCCAGCTTATCTTATTTTCCTACCTTTGTTTTAAAAATTATCAGAGTTATCATTAGACTCTTCTGAGCAATAAGTTACAGTCTTCATTTATGTTCCAGAATTTGTAAATTTACCCATGTTTCTCATTCATGGAGATGCGAGTACTACCATCTCTATGGACGCTAGGTATGCTATTTCCCCTTGGACATAATGCAAACCTATGTTGATTAAAACAAATCTTTAAGATAAAGATTCCTTTTTTCGAGGAGGGGGTCCTTTATCGTACTCAGTTTTGGATACAAAACAATTTCAAATCAACATAAGTGTTGCAATTGCTATGGACGCCTCTTACATGTTCCAACAGCCCACATTCCTTAAGATTTTCCCACGATTTCACTATGACTCGTACAAAGAAACACTTCCATTTCTATAAACAAAATCTTGCATAGAAACTACCCAATACAGCGCAATTCTCTCAAACTTCTCTTTCATTAAGACTCAAAATCCTTTAACTCTCTATCTCAAGATTTGTGAAACCTACAACAATTCGGTTTGAAATCGTTCTCCAATGTTTTTTCCTGTACAAAACAAACTCTTAGCTATGCAACTACGCATAACGATTTCCCCATTGCATTTCTCAATCCCTCGTTTTGGTAAAGAATCTTGGCCCCACCTGATGACTAAGATCAGAGTGAGTAAACCTCTAGGTTCCCTCGCAAAATTACAAGCCAATGCTGGCATTCGTTCTGCCGACTCTGAACACAGTGGATCGGGGTTATAAAAGGATACGAAAGGAAAGAGTGAAAGGGGGAGTGTGATTTGTGTTCAAGGCAGAAAATATATTTTCCTATGTTACTTATCAAAACCTTCTGTGCAGGCAAACACACCTATATATATAATATATATATATATATATATATATATATATATATATATATATATATATATATATATATATATATATATATATATATTGAAGCGGCGCACGAAACGCGCGAAAGCGTTTCACAATGATAAATGCGAAAACGTTAAAACACCCAAATTACGGAACGAAGCATGCAGC
>JABUQX010141601.1:0-7500 GCA_015478945.1 Trachelipus rathkii
CGGTATGCTTCGTTCATTTCGGACTTGAGTGTTTAACCGTTTTCGCGTTATCGTGAAACGCTTTCGCGTTTTCTGCCCTTTATATATATATATATATATATATATATATATATATATATATATATATATATATATATATATATATATATATATATATATATATATATATATATATATATATATATATATAAATAAATATATAATATACATAAATATATATATATATATATATATATATATATATATATATATATATATATATACTAAATATATATATATATATATATATATATATATATATATATATATATATATATATATATATATATATATATATATATATATATATATATATGTAATAATAATATATATATATATATATATATATATATATATATATATATATATATATATATATATATATATATATATATATATAACTATACTTTCTTTCTGTATATATATATATATATATATATATGAAGCTTTTATTTTGAAGTTTTCACGAAAATGTGCTCATCCCTCTTGCCCGCCGTGCGCCCTCTCGGCTCCTGCGCCCCCCCGCACCGCGGGGGTTGCGGGGGCGTTATTTACGCCACTGATATATATATATATTATAGTTGTCACCACCACTCACGGGCAGAGCCCCCTTTTCAAGGAGGAAATTGTTACACGCCAAAATTTCATCCGCTAATGCAAATTACGCAGATGAGCACAGACTCAAGATTGAGCTGAGTAGATTAAATGCAGAAAGAAATACAGAGATGAAAGAAAATTCCACAGAACAGAGGTGGCAGGAAAGGAGGCACCGCAGCAAACTAGCCTGGAGTTACCGATATCCACACAAAACTCATGTGCCGACACACCCCTTGTGCTACGCGGGCGCCGTAAGGTGGTGGTACGCGAGTTACAAGTTCCCTCGAGCATCTGCCGCTGCGGTACCCTATAGAAGAGATAAAGCACCAACATCGCGCCGCAAAGATAAGGGTCAAGTGAAGTGGAAAGAACGGAACAGTTTATAAAGTCTTTTGGCCTTTTGATCGACCCTGTCCAGCAGGTGAAACCAGAGCTGAATATGAGAGCAGTACTCCATACCAAGGGCGGATGAGGCCAGCAACATAGCTAGATAACTGAGAAGAAAGAAACGAGATCCCTCGGTCTAAACAAATTCCCAGTTTCTTTGAGGCCACCACCATGCAACCGTTGTGATGTGAGGTTTCCAAGACATTTTGTTTATGTTTTAGACCGAGGATGTTTATACCGAGGATAGGAGAGACGGGAGAGCCATCGAAAGGAATGGAAAAGTTAGAAGGTGTTTTAGAGAGGAGATTTGTAGAAGTTGAGTTTTTAAAAATTGAATTTCACAAGGTGAGACGACCCCACCCGGAAGTCTATCCAGATCTGCGAGAATAGAATCGGAAGATTAAGACGAGAGGCAATTCTAGAGGTAAAAGAGGGAGGAATTGATATGAGTGAAAGAATGAAGGGTCGAGTCATCGGCATACAATGGATAGAGTTAGATGGGCAGCTGATAAGATCATTAATGAAAGTATGAATAAAGTAGGAGATAAGACAGAACCCTGAGGGAACACCACAATTGACAGAAAAAGAAGAAGTCGCTACAGAAGACAACAGCCGATATTGAGCGATTTGAGAAAACTAGACATAAGTAAGCAAGAGAAGGAACCCAAAGGAAGTGAGTTTGTAACGCAGTGACGTGCCATACCTGGTCAAATGCTTTGGATCTGTCAAAGCTCAACCATATGATGCTCCCCATAGTCCCTAAGGCGTAGAAGACCATAATCTGTAAGATAGGAAAGTATATCACCAGTAGACCTCCAGCATCTGCCGTGATTGCGAAAGAAAGTGAATGAGATTCCAGATGATCTAAGAAATGAGAGTTGAGAAGGGTTTCAAAGATCTTAGATAGAATACAAGTGAGAGCTATAGGGCGATAGTTAGAAGGATCAGAGCGGCTTCCTTTTTTCGGAATCGGTTGGACATGTGCGTGCTTCCAACGCGAGGAAGGAATGTTAGTATTGAGGCACAGAGAATATAGTTGAACGAGAGGAGGGGCCAGCACGGAAGCACACTCCCTCAAAACTCGAGGAGGAATACCATCCGGGCCACCCGCCTTCCTAACGTTCATAGATTTCAGGAGCCCATGCACCCGATCAAATGTAATAACAGGCAAAGGCATAGGACACCTGAGAGGAGAAGGAGGAGGAAGGGGAATGCCAGAATCATCCAGGGTTGAGTTAGAGGAAAATAGGAGGCCGAAGAGATTGGCCTTTTCAGTTGGAGAATTAGCAACAGAACCATCAGAACAAATAAGAGGAGGAAAGGCAGATTTACAGAAGTTGTTAGAGATGTTTTTGGCAAGAGGCCAGAAGATTTGTCAGTAGGAGAACCAAGGAGGTTAGCGCACTTTCGTTTGATGAAAGCCAACTTTGCTCGTCGAAGAGTATCCCTACAACGATTTCTAGCTGATTGAAAATTAGCAAGAGTGATAGGAGAACGAGAATTTTTCCACTCCCGATACGCACTGTCTCTAGCCTGAATGGCCAGAGAACAAGTACGATCGAACCATGGATTATGAGGAGAGAAAGATTTAGTCGAAGAAGGAATGAACCTGCTCATCCCATCAGTGATTACAGCTCCCACCTTATCGGCAGAAGCTGAAGTGTCACCAGAGTCAAAGCAGTCATTCCAATTATAGTTAGCGTAGAAGCAACGCAAGGCCCCCAATCGGCCCGATCAAAGTGCCAGAAAAAACGCGTAGGGCAGGATGGAGCTGTTGGAGAGAAAGTATTAAAATTAAGAGATATAAGGTTGTGGTCAGATTTACCAATAGGGGCGAAGGTGGTGTATTTATAGAGAGAAGGACTAGTGGTGAAACATAGGTCAAGTGTGTTCAAGATTGGTTGGGACGATCCGGAACGTGTGTGGGTTCTTTAATTAGTTGCTCCAGATCGTTGAGAATACTGAATGATTCGGCCTCCTCCCCACCTAAATCAGTATGAGAGGACCCCAACCATTCAGTGTTGTGTACATTGAAATCCCCTAAATAGAGGACCTCAGTATTTGGATGTGAAGATATAACAGTCTCGTGAGAAGTGGTAAGATTCACAAAAGGCGTGAAAATCTGTTCTGTTGGGAGAACAGAAGCATAAGATTATTGTAGTAGAAGGAAGAAAGATTTTAAGCCACAGAATGTCAAAGTTAGGAGATTCGAGATTCTCGAGACGTGTTACAGGAGTGTTTATGTTTACATAGGCACATACTCCACCCTTCAGACGGAAATTATGAAATAAGTTATAGTTGGATACATTAAACGAGTTAGAGGATGAATTCTTAGCCATCTGTGTCTCAGACAAGAGCAAAAGGTTAGGGTTAGAGAGGTGGTATTCCACGGATGCAAAGTTAGATTTTAAGCCGCGGATGTTAGTAAAGTCTAAAGAAAGCCCGCGCCTGCGCAAATCTGCCATCACACATGCACACACAACCACCCAAAACAAAAACAACAAACAAAAACAGACAAAAAAACAGGTTAAAATTATTCACACACTAAAAAAAAAACGTAAATGTTAAAACGATAAAACTATTTTTAATAAATATGTAAAATATGAAAAGTTTAGAAAGTTTAAAACACACACGCACTCGTATACCCTCACAAATTTACGAAAGAAAAAAAAATTACAATTATTCAACGTAAAAACTGGATATGTAAAGATTAAAATAACAATTTACTAAAAACGTAGGTGCTGTGCTTAAACCCTTTCAAAATAAAAAAAAAAATAAAAACACTAAAATCTCTCAAAAAAAAATATATATATATATATATATATATATATATATATATATATATATATATATATATATATATATATATATATATATATATATATATATATATATATATATATATATTTATATATATATATCTTCATATATATATATATATATATATATATATATATATATATATATATATAATATATATATAATAATATATATACATATATAATATATATATGTAATAATAATAATAATATATATATATATATATATATATATAATAATATATGTATGTATAACATAACATATATATATATATATATATATATATATATATATATATATATATATATATATATATATATATAAATATATATATATATATATATATATATATATATATATATATATATCTTAACAATAATATATATATATATATATATGCTATAACAATAATAGCAATAATATATATAATATAATATATATATATATATTCAACGTTGCATTTAATGTAAAGATTAAAATAACAATTTACTAAAAACGTAGGTGCTGTGCTTAGAGCCGTTTAAAAATAAATAAATAGAGAAACACTAAAAACTAGTTAAAGACTATATATATATATATATATATATATATATATATATATTATATATATATATATATATATATGTATATATATATATATATATGTAATATATGTATATATGTATATATATCATATATATAATAATAGCCAATAATATAATATATATATAATAATATGTATGTATAACAATAATAATAATATATATATAATATATAATAATAATAAGTATTAATAATATATAATAATAATAATAATATGTATAACTAATAATAATAATAGCATAATATATATATATATATATATATATATATATAATAATAATATATAATATATATATATAATAATATATAATATATATATATATATATATATAACAATAATAACAATAATAATAATAATAACAATAATATAACAATAATATATATAATAATATATATGTATAATATGTATATATATATATAATATATAATAATATATATGCTATACTATATCTTTAGCATATATATAATATATATATATATATATATTTTTAACAATTTCTCCATCCCCACTCAATTTACTTATTTCATTAACATTCTTGTAAACGAGCGTTTGCCTAAACAAAGGTATTAACGCGAAGAAATTTTGACGCTTCACCAACATATTATTAGCATGCTAAGAAATGCTGCCCAAAAACGCCAAAAATATCGACCATGATTCTCTGGTGAGCGGACCATTGAGGAGCGGAGTTTTATTTGTTTTAGGAAACACATAATAATTTGCATTCTTCATCAGTTTTAGCAGTCTTGTGATAGTCATTTTAAATCTTTCATGAAATATACACATTCTTATATATATATATATATATATATATATATATATATATATATATATATATATATATATATATATATATATATATATATATATATATATATATATATATATATATATATATATATATATATTACTATATCTTTATATATATATATATATATATATATACTATATATATATATATATATATATAGGGTACACAAAAAATTGCATTACCCTGCAGTGGGATTCAATAATGAACGTTTTGATATGAATTAAGAATACGCTGATCTTTTTTCTGAATTTTGAGAAAAGTTCCCCCAGGGTTGGACTTAAAAGTTTTAATTAAGAATGATATTTTTTATCTTTTCAAACAATGATGGATTTTATATTTCAACATTGGAAAACAAAGTAGAAATATTAAAGAAAGACTTTATTTCCCTTTTAAAAGTTACAAATCGTGCAATACTATTTATTAAAGGGTAGATAATATTTAGAAATTGTTTTTTGAAACAAATTTTATATTAAGATATTTATCAGTTTTACAGGTTTTCCATACTTCTTCCATCAGTTTTATTCCCCCTTTCAGCAATAATATTTGTTCGCGGTATATCAATAACAGAATTTTCTTGCGACCAGTGAGTTTTGAAGCATTTTTCCGCAGTTCTGCACTTAGTTTCTTTAATATTTGAAAGAAGTTTGTTATATGTTTCATTCTTAAATTTTTGGTTAGAAAACCATACCTCCTGCCAACCATAAGCTATGAAAGTAACTGTTTTTTTCAAGTATTGATCTCCATTTTGGTAGCAGAAAATAAGCAATAAAGGAATAAATTGCTCTGGAATTCCATCGAGCATTATGAATAGATGGTAGAGATCGCCAAATTATTTTCGGTAATTTGTCATTTTCCTTATATTTTCGAAATGCACAGCATAAAATATAAAGGAACCTGAAATCATCCCTCCATCCAGGATTGTCCACTACAGGCATCTCTACCTCTGGAGCATACGATTCTTTTAAGACCTCATACCTTTCAGTTATTTCATCGATAAATTTATAATTCAAATTAGGACTTGTGGTATGCATATTAAGATAAAAGTCAAGAACATGTTTTAATAATCTGTCCAAAATGTGGTGTTGACAACCTATGTACTGAGGTACATTCAGACCCATGTGTAACATTTTCTGCTGTATCTTAACTACAACCCCATTAATATGACCAGAGTTTACAGCTGTAGTATCACAAATTATCATTTTAATGCTAGACCATGCAGCAAAGTCATCAAGAATACTAGCTATTCCTTTAAATATACTTTCGGCGGATCCACTTTCACATCTGACTACCCCTAATTTGATTTCTCTCATGGGACTTTGAAGACATACTACTTGATACTCCTCTTTATTCTTTACTTTTCCTTGTCCTTCTGGCAGCCTTTTACCATCAAAATGCAAGCAATAATCTTTTTCTTCTCTAAGAATATTTGTTATTTTCAATTTTTGCTCTTAAGCGCATCTAATCATACTTTTGAATATGCCAGACTGGAAAGATTTTGGCGGATCTATTTCACTTTTTGTAAGACTTTGACAAATTTTGTTGCCCTATAAGTCGAAACTGATAATTCAGTAACTAATTTGGTAGGCACAGCTGTAGAAAATCTTTGATTTGTTTTAGAGGAAGATTCATAGATGCTTTCATCAGAACTGGTATCAGAATTTGTGATGGAAGTGCTTGAATTGTCATCTATTAAATCATAATGTGGCACACTTTCATTTTCTCTATGAGCGCATCTCTGCCTTTTTGATGGATGAATTGATGAAATTGGAGCAGGTTTATGTGTTGCATAGCCTATTTTTCCTTCAGATTCAATCTGTTTTTATACAGTTTCTTGTCTTCTTCGCACAACCATTGCCCTTCTAATTTTTTTTTAAATTATTTATTAGACTAAACTATTGAATTAGACTACAAATATACTATTTATTATAGGAGTTAATCTGAAAAAGAAGATAAAAACCATGAAAAACCTTTAATTTATAAAAATTTAAATATAAAAAGAAAATTTAAATATTATGCATGCTTTTAAGTTTATTCATTCATTTTATCTAATGTTAGATAGTAGCTTCTATAGCTATTGTATATACCACAATCATCACAATGATAACATGTTCAAACTCTTTGTACATATTACATAACCAAAGTTTCATCACTCATAAAATACAATATATAAACAACCAAATTTTGGTACTCAAGCTACACAACGTAAGGCTCACATCCACCTCTCAAAATAGCAAATTCAACACTAATTTTCAATTTCTGTACGCTG
>JABUQX010141601.1:12500-15000 GCA_015478945.1 Trachelipus rathkii
TATATATATATATATATATATATGTATATAACATATATATATATATATATATACTATATATATATATATATATATATATATATATATATATATATATATATATATATATATATACTATATATATATATATATATATATATATATATATATATATATATACTTATATATATATTAAAATCTATGCCCAGTCATTAAAAATTAACACGAAAATGCACAGAAAAACAACAACCACACAAAAAACCTATAAAAGGTACCAAATGTTTAGTATAGGATAGGAAGTCATATCATTGAATGTCTCATTATTTTTAAATAACTTCCAGCATGTATATGTATAAAATCATAATAAAAGAAATCTTACATAGGGGAGTTTAATTATTCGGTATTAAGAATTTAGGGTTGGTAACATTGTAAGAAGAAGGTAGGGTTGGTAACATTGTAAAGGGAAAATAGCCTTAAGATGGAAACAGTCTGAAAATGACGTAGATCTATGTAATATAGTAATACATGTTAATGGTACGAGTAATACAGAGAAATACAAAACAGTAATAGTAATAGGAAAAAGAAATGAGTACAGAAATTAATTACCTGATAAAAAGACTAAAGGTAGCAAACAGAGGAAGGCAATAATGGACATTGCACCCACGGGAGGGACAACGAAAAGGGCCGACAAATGATCAAGAACGTGCAGAGAGGGGCTGAAATTATATATAGTTAATAAAAAAGACAAAGTTTCTTTTTTATTATTATTATTTTACTCGGTTACTTCTTTTGAAAACAACCCAATTATAGAAGGAAGTAGAAGAAGGGAAAACAAATGAATATGTTTTAGCATATTATGTTCAAAGTTAAAAACGGATTCAAATAGAGTTCGTTTCTGAAAAAAAACAGAATTTAGCTCTTTTACAGTTAATATATATATATATATATATATATATATATATATATATATATATATATATATATATATATATATATATATATATATATATATATATATATATATATATATGTAAAATTAATTAATATATGTGATAAACATGTAAATTAATATACTTGTGGCATTCTTCATTGACGTAAATGGTATATTTCTACAGCTATTGACACCCTAATATCCTGTACCCGTTTTGACATTCTAGATGCCTTCCTTATAATGTGACATATGACATCTTTATAACTTCTGGCACTCTATGACCCAAAGTCTCAAAGGCACTCTCATGTCTCATAAAATAGGGTCGTTGAAGAAGCCGTACAGACTATATACCTGTCCAACTGACTAATAGTTACATGGTTGACTTTTATTACTGTATGAATGCTAAGTATGTGCATAAATATATGTATGGATTTATGTATGGATTTATGTATGGTTGTTTGTATACATGGAGGAGTTATTAATATATGTATTGAAGGATGAAATAAGTTGTAGAAGCAATGAGTATATAAGTAAAGGTATGTGTGTATATATATGTAAGGACTTACCTATGTGATATGGATTACGTATGGATATTTGTAAACATGTATGATCTATTAATATACATGTATTAAATAAAGAATTAAACAGAAGAGGTATTAAGTATAAGTATAAAATTAAATCATTGCAAAAAAAAAAAAAAAAAGAAAAGAATTTATTCCAATTACCGGCAATAAAAATCGCAATTTTGAAAAGACGTTTGCGCCGCTACGCCCTAAGCGAGAAAACTAAAATACGAGAAGGAAGCACAAATTATTGTAACATGCCATAAGAAGACCCGTAACTAAACAAATTAGAAATATTTCTATAAGAAAAAGGGTAAAAACAAAGACGAACGAAATTGAAGTGAAAACAGATTCTCTCTCTCTCTCTCTCTCTCTCTCTCTCTCTCTCTCTCTCTCTCTCTCTCTCTCTCTCTCTCTCTCTCTCTCTCTCTCTCTCTCTCTCTCTCTCTCTCTCTCTCTCTCTTCACAAAACAATCATCTTTATCATAGCGTGAAAAATTTTCAGTTATATATATATATATATATATATATATATATATATATATATATATATATATATAAATATATATATATATATATATATATATATATATATATATATATTTATATATATATATATATATATATATATATATATATATATATATATATATATATATATATATATATATATATATATATATAAATATATATATATATATATATATATATATATATATATATATATATATATATATATATTAACCACGAACAGATTAACATAAACAGAATAAGTGACACAAAAAACCACAATAAGTTTCCATGAAAATCAAATTAACAAAAAATAGTAGGAATAAATGTAACCAACAAACAATCACTACCAAGAGAAGTGACACAAACGAAGTGACGTCACGAAGGACACGTGGACAAAAAAGATACACAAAAAATATGAGCCAAAGTACTTAAAAGTGTGGCAAATTTTGTGTTTACGACTACGTGTGAAGGAAAACATGTGTTCATTGAAAGACATTCTCGAAACTCCTTGGAG
>JABUQX010141601.1:20000-25000 GCA_015478945.1 Trachelipus rathkii
TACACGCAGATTTACTTACACTCACCCAGATTTACTTACACTCACACACAGATTTACCACATTTACACTTACACACACACACACACACACACACACACACACACACACACACACACACAGATTTACTTACACTCACACACAGATTTACTCACACACGCAGATTTACTTACACACATAACGTATAATTTATTAAAACATTTTGTTTTAATTAAGCACGTACATTTATATTACTCATTCAAATATAGCTAAAATTATTTCAAAGTTTCTTAAAACTTCTATAATAAATCAATCATTATCTTTGAACAAAGAATTTATTATTAACTGTTAATACTTTTTGTTTATAAATTTTATAACTATCAAGTTTTAAAATAACTTTTACTAAAATTTTATGAAATTTTATTAAAAACATATTTTACGTACCTTAAAGCAATAAATCAGTAAATCAGTAAGACCAGCCCCTAGCACCCCTCTACATCAAGCTATGCCACGTTTTGTTCTATTGACTTACTGCTTTACATCATCTTTAGCTATGTAATAAGTATAAAAATAACAAAATAAGTTCTTCTCTGCTAACATAACATGTATTTTATTAAAATCATTCTAAGTTTTTATTTAAAAATAACAATTATTCACTTACATTTATATTATTCACTCGATGTTAACTAAAAATATTTCAAAGTTTTTTTAAATAATTCGGATTTTCTTTATTATTATTATTATTATTATCTATGTACATTGACAATCCATCAGGAGAAAACACAACAACCCGCACTCCTTACAGATACGAAACTGACCTCTCTCTGTAAAATGTGTTGAAATAACTACTTTAGGCCTAAATTTAGGATAATCCTTTTTGTATCCCGGGGCGATTTAGGCCTAATTCCAGGTCAAAATATATTTCAAACTGACCTTTTTCTGTAAAATGTGGTGCAATAACTACGTTAGGCCTAAATTTAGGATAAGCCTTTTTGTATCCCTTTTCGTAGACGGGCTAATTTAATCCTAATTTCAGGTCAAAAGGTAATTCCAGTATAGACAAGAATCATTGTTATTATTATTTTTATAAATATATTTCAAACTGAAACATGCTGGATCGGTAAGATCCTTTAAGCAGGTAAGAAGGAAATGTTTTCCTTACTTGTGATTGGTCGGAGTAGTTTTCCCCTAGTTCATAAGCTAACCACCAGGGCTCAGCATGAGCCCCACCCGGAGCCTCATTCGCAAAGGCAGCCAACCCCGCACCCGCTGGTGCGTCCCGCCGCGTCCCCGCCCGCCGCGTGCGCCCGCAGGCGCAATATTTCCGCGTTCCCGCCCGCCGCGTGCGCCCGCAGGCGCAATATTTCCGCGCTGAAAGAAATATATATATATATATATATATATATATATATATATATATATATATATATATATATATATATATATATATATATATATATATATATATATATATATATATATATATATTTAGGCGATATATAGATATATATATATATACATATAAATATATATATAGTTATATATATATATATATATATATATATATATATATATATTTATATATATTGTGTGTCTATGGGTGAACATAAGTGTCTATGTGTATGTGCGTATGTGTGAATAAGAGATATAGTGTATGTGTGTATAAGTGTAAGTGTAAGTGTCTAAGGTAAGTGTAACTGCTTATAAGATGAATCATCAATATAGGTGGTATCAAAGATGACACCATCAAAGATGAGTCATCAAAGATGAACCACCAAAGCTGAGGTACCAAAGCTAAGTTATTAAAGTTGAGGCATCAAAGCTGAGGCATCAAAGTTGAGGCATCAAAGTTGAGGCATCAAAAGCTGAGGCATCAAAGTTGAGGCATCAAAACTGAGGCATCAAAGTTGAGGCATCAAAAGCTGAGGCATCAAAGTTGAGGCATCAAAATATCGAGTGGGTGGGTGCGGGTGTGTAAGTGTGTGTGTGTGTGGGGGGGGGTGTGTGCGTGTGTGTATATGTGTTCTAAATAATAATAACAATAGGCATGAAGTAAATAACACTAAGTATAATAATAAAATAAAAATAAAATGTTTTAATAAATTATACGTTATGTGTAAGTGAGTGTGCGTGTGTGTGTGTGTGTGTGTGTGTGTGTGGGTGTATGTGTGTTCTAAATAATAATAACAATAGGCATGAAGTATAATAATAAAATAAAAATAAAATGTTTTAATAAATTATACGTTATATGTGTGTGTGTGTGTGTGTACGTGTGTGTGTGTGTGTGTGCGCGTGTGTGTGTGTGTATTTGTGTTCTAAATAATAATAACAATAGGCATGAAAGTAAATAACACTAACGGCGGGCGAGTACGCGGAAATATTGCGCCTACGGGCGCACGCGGCGGGCGGGAACGCGGAAATATTGCGCCTGCGGGCGCACGCGGCGGGCGGGACGCGGCGGGACGCGGCGGGACGCGGCGGGACGCGGCGGGACGCGGCGGGACGCACCAGCGGGTGCGGGGTTGGCTGCCTTTGCGGGTGGGGCTCATGCTGAGCCCTGGTGGTTAGCTTATGAACTAGTGAATTAATTATTATCTATAGTAAGGAAAACATTTCCTTCTTACCTGCTTAAAGGATCTTACCGATCCAGCATGTTTCAGTTTGAAATATATTTATAAAAATAATAATAACAATGATTCTTGTCTATACTGGAATTACCTTTTGACCTGAAATTAGGATTAAATTAGCCCGTCTACGAAAAGGCTTATCCTAAATTTAGGCCTAAATTTAGGCCTAACGTAGTTATTGCACCACATTTTACAGAAAAAGGTCAGTTTGAAATATATTTTGACCTGGAATTAGGTTTAAATCGCCCCGGGATACAAAAAGGATTATCCTAAATTTAGGCCTAAAGTAGTTATTTCAACACATTTTACAGAGAGAGGTCAGTTTCGTATCTGTAAGGAGTGCGGGTTGTTGTGTTTTCTCCTGATGGATTGTCAATGTACATAGATAATAATAATAATAATAATAATAAAGAAAATCCGAATTATTTAAAAAAACTTTGAAATATTTTTAGTTAACTTCGAGTGAATAATATAAATGTAAGTGAATAATTGTTATTTTTAAATAAAAACTTAGAATGATTTTAATAAAATACATGTTATGTTAGCAGAGAAGAACTTTTGTTATTTTTATACTTATTACATGGCTAAAGATGATGTAAAGCAGTAAGTCAATAGAACAAAACGTGGCATAACTTGATGTAGAGGGGTGCTAGGGGCTGACCTTACTGTTTACTGATTTATTGCTTTAAGGTACGTAAAATATATGTTTTTAATAAAATTTCATAAAATTTTAGTAAAAGTTATTTTAAAACTTGATAGTTATAAAATTTATAAACAAAAAGTATTAACAGTTAATAATAAATTCTTTGTTCAAAGATAATGATTGATTTATTATAGAAGTTTTAAGAAACTTTGAAATAATTTTAGTTATATTTGAATGAGTAATATAAATGTACGTGTTTAATTAAAACAAAATGTTTTAATAAATTATACGTTATGTGTGTAAGTAAATCTGCGTTTGTAAGTAAATCTGTGTGTGAGTGTAAGTAAATCTGTGTGTGTGTGTGTGTGTGTGTAAGTGTAAATGTAAGTAAATCTGTGTGTGAGTGTAAGTAAATCTGGGTGAGTGTAAGTAAATCTGTGTGTGAGTGTTTCAAGTTAAGTGTGTATAATGGATGTGTGTGAGTGAGTGTGTGTGTGTGTGTGTGTGTGTGTGTGTGTGTGTGTGTGTGTGTGTGTGTGTGTGTGTGTGTGTGTATAAGTGTGAAAATGTAAGTGTCTATGGCTAAATGTAAGTGTCATAGTGAATGTGTGTATAAGTGTCATAGTGAATGTGTGTATAAGTGTCATAGTGAATGTGTGTTCTAAATAATAATAACAATAGGCATGAAGTAAATAACACTAAGTATAAAAATAAAAATAAAATAATAAAAATAATAGAAATAATAAAAATAATAATAAAAATAAATAAAAATAATAATAAAATAAATAAAAAGTATTAAAACAAAATAAAAAACATAATGTTAATAAATATATGAGTTAAAACAGTAAAACATATGAGTTAAAGCAGTAAAGCAGAAAGTTAAAGCAGTAAAGCAGAAAGTTAAAGCAGTAAAGCAGTAAAACAAGCATACTAATCCCTTAAGGTGTTGGTAACAAAACACCTCTATTGATTTTACTGATTTACTGCTTTAAAGGAGTGTAAAATATATGAGTTAAAGCAGTAAAGCAGAAAGTTAAAGCAGTAAAGCAGAAAGTTAAAGCAGTAAAGCAGTAAAACAAAAGCATACTAATCCCTTAGGTGTTAGGTAACACCTCTATTGATTTACTGATTGCTTTTAGGTATGTAATGCTAATAAATATGTGAGTTAAAACAGTAAAACATATAGAGTTAAAGCAGTAAAACATGAGTTAAAGCAGTAAAACATGAGTTAAAGCAGTAAAACAGTAAAACAAAAGCATACTAATCCCCTAGGTGTTAGGTAACACCTCTATTGATTTACTGATTTACTGCTTTAAGGTATGTAAAGTATATGTTTTTAATAAAATTTCGTACAATTGTAGTAAAATAAAATGTTTATATATCAGGCACTCTGGTTTTTTTCTTCTTACATGCAATTTTTAAAAATTTATAAATTAAAAAGTACTAAGTAAAATATAAAAGATGTCTGTAATGAGTTACAGTTTTAGGTTCGCGAAAATGTTTTTAATAAAAATGTTTAAGTGCCTAAAATTGACCCATGGAAGACCAAAGGGTTGGTCGTGTGTTTATACGTGTGTATAAGTGTAAATGTAAGTGTAAGTGTCTATGGTGAGTGTAAGTGTCATAGTGAATGTGTGTATAAGTGTAAGTGTGTGTGTGTGTGTGTGTATGTGTGTGTGTGTGTGTGTGTGTGTGTATAAGTGTAAATGTAAGTGTCTATTGGTAAATGCAAGTGTCATAGTGAATGTGTGTAT